>APFE031416418.1:0-13635 GCA_000404065.3 Pinus taeda | reverse complement strand
ATAATGGTTTAAGTACCTTTTTAATGTTTCCGTTAAAGTTTTTAATTAATTAATTGACGTTATAGTAATTTAAATAATGGTTTAAGTATTTTTTAATGTTTTCATTAAAGTTTTTAATTAATTGATTGACGTTATAGTAATTGAAGACGGTTCGCTCAGGTTGGTTATTTTCAAATAAGATAAACATAGGTTGACCAAATAGGAATGTACCTAGATTGGATTATATTTGACTAATGTGTTTGACTATACTAATTATGTATTAAATGTTTTTGAACTATATATTATTACATTAATTAATATATCAATATATAAACTTTAATAAATAATAAGTTAATATTTTTATTAATAAAATATTAATACATTAATTCAAAAATTCAATAAATGTTTTAATTAATATATTGACATATATTTTAATTAAGAAAAAATTTAATACAATAACAATATAAGATAATTTAATAAAATAACATAATATAAAAAATATAATATAACATAAGAAATAATTTAATATAATAATCACTCTATTAAAATAATTTAATAACCTTTGATTTTGTATAAAATTAGTTGTATAATAAGAAGCCTCGCTTGTATTAGTATAATAAAATTCTAATAAACCCATATGAGTGTCATATTGATCCAAGTATTCAATACATTGATTAACCCAAGTGTTGAATACACTATATTGATAACTATTATGTTGATTTGATTTTTGCATAGATTAAGAATTTAATACACAATTATAGCTTCTCAACATCATATTTTAACCTTACACCCAAATTATGAAACATAACACTATATTATAATTTAACACTACTATTTAATACTTATTTATACTATTTAAATAATAATGAAACCCTATTTATTATTTATTAATCATCATACATATGTTTGTTAAAGAAGATAAGTTACATGAGGGAGTTTAAATTTGTTGGATGAGACAACAAGTGTGGTTTTTTAGTAATAACAATTCAATCCACAAAAGTATGGATAATTTAATAAATTCATATTCCATCTACTCTATCTATTTCTGAAGTGGGCATACCTTTTAATGGGAAGTGGACATACCTTTTAATGGCATGCATAAGCAACCACTGAGGTAATGGATAATTTAATAAATTCATATTTCATGCACTATAGTTATCTCTCAAGTGGGCATACCTTCGAATGACATGCATAAGCAACCACTGAGGTAATGGAGTGGATAAAAACAACAAAATGGTTGATAATTGATTGAACAAACATATGTTTGAGAATGTGAACAATTATAAGTTGCAACGAGAGGTAACACAGTGGATAAAAACAACAAAATGGTTGACAATTGATTGAACAAACATATGTTTGAGAATGTGAACATTTATAAGTTTCAACGAGAGGTAATGGAGTGGATAAAAACAAGAAAATGGTTGACAATTGATTGAACAGACATACGTTTGAGAATGTGAACAATTATAAGTTGAAACGAGAGGTAATGGAGTGGATAAAAACAACAAAATGGTTGACAATTGATTGAACAAACATATGTTTGAGAATGTGAACAATTATAAGTTGCAACGAGAGGTAACGCAGTGGATAAAAACAACAAAATGGTTGACAATTGATTGAACAAACATATGTTTGAGAATGTAAACATTTATAAGTTTCAATGAGAGGTAATGGAGTGGATAAAAACAACAAAATGGTTGACAATTGATTGAACAGACATATGTTTGAGAATGTGAACAATTATAAGTTAAAACCAGAGGTAATGGAGTGGATAAAAACAACAAAATGGTTGACAATTGATTAAACAAACATATGTTTGAGAATGTGAACAACTATAAGTTTCAAAATCAATCCACGTTGCATTGAATGTTTTATAATTTTTTTTTTTTTTAATTCTTTTATGAACAACATTGAATGTCTTATAATTTTTTTTTAAAATTCATTTATGAACAAGAAGTAAATTTTTAATGATTTTTTGTAAAAATAATAATTTAAGTAAGGTTTAAACATCATGTTTTGTAAAAAAATATTTTAAGTATGGTTTAAACATGTGATTTAGATATGCAACGAAGTTATCACTTTTAATTCTATTCCTAAATGGATTGGCAACGATGAGAATATACTGATGTCTTTCAATTTAGACCATCAGATGAAGAAAATTAATTAGGAAAATGATTAAAGTGACCAATTCCAATACGGGGAATGCCTACTAGCCTAATTAAATTAATTAGGAAAATGATTAAAGTGGCCAATTCCAATAGGGGGAATGCCTGATTATCCAAGTTTAAAGTCAAAGCCAAGAGAGACACCACATTGGCGTATGAGACCCCCTTGTTTGTGGGACAAGGGATCCACTAGGAAAATGATTAAAGTGGCCAATTACAGTAGGAAAATGATTAAAGTGACCAATTCCAATAGGGGGAACCCCTAGTGGCTTAATTAAATTAATTAGGAAAATGATTAAAGTGACCAATTCCAATAGGGGGAATGCCTACTCGCCTAATTATCCAATTTTAAAGTCACAGCCAGGTGAAACACCACATTGGTGTATGAGACCCCCTTGTTTGTGGACAAGGGGCCCACCTCCACAAAGTGAAGCTAAGTCTACTAAGGCATACATACTCTATCTCCCTATGGTTTTGAATGTGTGACCTCTTAATAGGAAACACATGCTCCTAACCATGCATGCAATTGTTTCAGGCTAGTTCCTTTGTAATAGATATGCTACTAAGATGAAGCATATTCGAGGTTCATCCAATCATATTAAAAAAAGAAAAAGTCAATCACCCTATTTACACCACCTAACATTGACTTAAAGGAATTCTATTAATTAATAATTAAATTAAAATTATAAAAACTCTATTCCAAAATCTTTACAAATATGAAAAAAACAATTGCAAATTTTAAGTTTTTTTTGTTTAATAAAATAAAAGTAATTATCTCACTTTTATTTTGTTTAAAAAATATTTTTAAACAAAAAAATATGAAAAAATAAAACAATTGCAAATTTCAAAAATATTTTTGAATTTAATAGAATAAAATTAATTGAGGATCATGGAACGAAGGATAATAGGAAGCCTTTCTAGAAACTCGAAGGCACACCAAAGGATCATAAGAAACCTTTTTAGGAACTTTAAGTCACAATATCACCTTACTTCGCTATAATTAAAGCCTGATTATCATTCACTTTTCAATAATTCTCGTTGTTTTTCTAGCCAAAAGGGTTTTCTCAGTTAAATCATAAGGAAAGAGACTGCGGGGAGGAACAGAGGATCATAAGAAGCCTCTATAGGAACATTAAGGCACAAGATCGCCTTACTTCACTCTAATTATGATTCATTTTTCAATAGTTTGCGCTGTTTTTCTAACCAAAAACGTCTGGTTCTCTCAGTTAGATCCATGTATAGTTGATATGGTATAGTTTATAGGCATTTTGGGTGATAAGATGTTGGATACCCATGTTGTAATTTTTTTTGTTAGGAAATATGCAGTTTAATTTTATATAATGAAAATAGGGAAGACTACAAATACAATCTTTGGAACAGAAAGAATCAGATAAGGGATTTAGGAGATGTGAAAGAAGCTTATAGACATATACAAGATCATCTACATTCTTTTTTATTAATGAAAAAAATGTTTTGTTTTCCCTGAACGGTTGGACTGATGCCAACTTTTGCAAAACTGTGTAAGGATATATATACTTATTGGCTTAGTGAAGAACCTACAAAAGTGAACAATCTACAAACATGAGCCATAGGGCGAGGTCATACGCTTCACAAACTACCATGCACTAAGGGAATGACTGATTTACTGATGTAATGCCCCTGGTACACGTAGATAATATTTTGCAAATAAAAGACAATAAATTTAAATAGTAACTATAATTTATGCTAGTGAATTGAGTGACTATGTTACCTATGGTTGTTTAATTAATCATGTTAATTGAATTGCTGAGTAATTCATTAAATAGAGTTGCAAAAAGAGAAACTAGCATGAACATAATCTTTATGGCAGAAGATTTATAAGAATGCTTTTTAAAGAATATATATATATATATATATATATAGGAAATGACATCTGTCAAGAAAGAGGAAAACCTAACTACCTCTGGAGATAGTTGAGACTCCTACAAAAGGAGTTTGCTATGTCTGGTGAGGACCAGATAGCAATAGGAAAAAGAAAAGAAAAAGATTGCTCTGAAAGCAAGAAGGAAATTGCTACGTCTGGTGAGGACCAGATAGCACTTGTTGGGAGGTGGAAGGCTCCCTAAACCGCTATGTCTGGTAAGGACCAGATAGCGGGACTCTGTTAGTAACAGAGGGTTTGCAGACAGTCAAAGTTTTTGCAACAGAGCTTGGGGGTGGAAGGTCGAGAAGGACCCTCCTAAGGTTGGGAGGAATACAAGCGTATTACGAGGTTTGCATTTTTCCAGGTATGGAATGATTGAGGACCTTGATATTTCATCATTATGTTTAAGTAATTAGAATAAAGATTTACTTGCTGTTATGAAACTGTATATGCTTCATCTTTTCAAGATAGTTACAGTGCAGAAAGAAAGCCTCTAGTACTATAAATCATAAACCAGAACAATCTCAGGAGAATAACTGAGCCTGTACCAATATTAACAGATAAAGAATGACCATTTATCAACTGTAAAACACGGTAATCTACTCGTATATACAGTAATGAAATAAAAATTAAATAATACACAGATGTTATATAACTATTCAAACAAATCTAGTATACATCATACCGCCGAGGATATAAGCTCAACCAAAAGTATGCTTACTGTGGTTATAAACAATGCGGAATAACTACACATTGCAGTTCTTATCTGTAAAACTCATAAACAATTTCTTATCGCCTGACAATATCGGCGAACATACAAACTCAAGAACATAGACTAAAATCAAACATGTCTGAGGGCATGAACTCTCCCGCTCATATCAGATATAAGACCTCGTGGAGGAGGCAAACCCGTAGAGCAGGGCGAGGCCTTAGAATGGTCGGCACTTTGTGAGCCCTATGTAGGCTATAACATCAACCATGCCAGATGACCAATTATCATTGCGAGAAAAAACATGGTATGGAGCAACCCTATCGACATAGACATACAGTCGAAGGCATTGCTATCCTTTAATACAAAATATGGAAAAGAAATGAATTGGTACACACCTGTGTAATTTAAATAAAACAGAGAATGTGCCATGTACCATGTATTAAGAATAGACTGAGAAAAAAACATGAATCACATATCACATCTTAACTTAACGCAGGTAATATAATCTTTCCATAAATGAGTACAAAGAAAAACGACGGCCCTCGACTTATATCATATATGAAAACAATTCATTCAACCTGCAGCAAATAAAGTTATACAATGTGCATAAAATGTCAAGGGGTAACCATAGGGAAACCCTCGGCCCCAATGATAACATTCTCTGAGAAGAACAAAAGACATGATGCCCAGAAGGGTTTTAAACAAGAAATCGCAGGGCTGCTCGAACGGAGCTCGGTATGCTTCGCAGTAATAGATTTACAAGAAAACATCAAAATCCGCCTGCATAAATGCCGAGTACACACAATGTGCTTCAGATAATCCCTTAATCAGGATAAGGGCGAACCGCCTGTCAAATAAACAAAAACTTAAAACATATATGAGTCATAACGATAGGAGGAGAGCGCTCTGGCAATAATGCTCACCTGTAGGAGCAGGTCAACAAGCCTGACTGTGACGCAAGAGCTAAGATCGAACCCTCCCTCTGCAGACCAAGAGTTATACAAGTTAATGAACGGTGGCATGGAGAATAAAACGCCTTACGTGAAAATGACATAAAAAAATAGCAGTGAACAGGAGAACTTCACCTACGAACCTGCACCCGGTGAATGTTGAGTTGGGATGGAACCTGCACATTGCATTGTAGCAGCAAGGTTCGACGGCACCGGCGTTTCCTCAGAACATAGAGCAACCTCAGTCGAATAATTTGGAGGAGGAAAGAAAAGAACACATGATATACCCTTAACTCGAGGCATGCCACCTGGAGGTTTGAAGGCCGTTGATCCAGATCCTTCGGCTTCCACCGTCTGATGGACAAGGGAACTACCGCCAAACCATAATGCAAAACGCGCCATCTTTGTATTTAAGAATGTGCCTCGGTCGGGTGGCCGAATTAATGAACCAACCTGGAGCATAAACAGAGGTTGGTCACTTGCGCGCCAGTTGTAGCTGTGAAACTCCATCAAATCTCGGATATGGCCGGAAGGGACCAGGGAATGAGTCTGTCGGCCTAAACATCCATTTCACGAATTGGAAAGACGGCAAAAGCACCTATACAACAATGAATTAAAGTGCACTAAAGACCATTGGTACCAAAGTAAATCCCGAGATTGAACCGTACTCTCTCTCATATAATTCATGCAATGATAATATAGACTTAGGATAGAAAGTGAACAAATATGATATTGTTACGAGGTATCAACAACGCATATAATATATGTTATACCATTATGTAAATTATATATTAATTCGATTAAACGTTTGAAATTAATATGGTGCTATAATTATTTATGAGTTGACAGTTGAGGTATAAGGAAAAGGCAATTAATAAATAAATTGTTTTTTAGTCCCTGCCCTCCGGGCCTGGTAGGGACTATAGTAATCGGTTTTGGTCGGTGGGCATTAGTTTGACACGGGAATCTATAAACTGATTTTTCCTTAAACCAACTTTCGCGACATGTTACATTAACTGATGCCATATTTTATATTTCCTGATGCTTTTAACCAATCAAACAAATGTTCATCTTATTTGGGCTCAGTACGAGGTATACCGTCTGAAAAGTTAGGGAAAAAATTAGGAAAGCAGTTCGGTCGTCGCCTGCCTGAAGTAATGCTATCAGAAAGATAGCATTAGTTCCCTAACATTTTATGTTAAGGCATATAAGGCACATATATACATTGGCCTATAGCACAGTGCATGTAGCAAAGTTATCACCGTTGCATGTACGCCTGCCAGCACATCTAACAGGTGCTGGCTCCTATGGCCTTTCCAAACAGGTGCTGGAACAGGTGCTGGCTCCTATGGCCTTTCCAAACGCTTATTCTCTGCATAAATCCTTCATACCTGATAAGCCAACGGGAGCGAAATTCCCCTGTCTTCTGAACGCCGGGCTCCGACGGCGTCTTCTCGGAGTTTCTTTAATATCCCTCTTCTCGTTATCTTGCACCGTGATAGCCGCCGTTGAAAGATTTTTGCTCTGAAAGGACGAAAATCGAGTGATTAACAGAGCTTTATCTGAAATCTGTGTGAAATCAATTAGTATTCATATTCAATTTGTTATATATATCCTGCACAGGTGAAATGTGTGTTAAATCAATTAGTATTCATATTCAATTTGTTATATATATATATAACAAGGTTGTTTTGGTTGTATTACAGGTAGAGCACGGCCTGAGTTCTACGACTACTACAATTATTCATTTTCTACTACTCGAAATTGTTCCTAATCCATTATTAAGATCGATAATTTTTTTCTGGTATATGACACTCACCATGCCTTCTGGATGAGCAGCTCCGAATAGCTTTTAGCTTTTCATCTTCACCCACTGCAGATGTCCACGCCCTCTCCAAATTCGCTTTCGCCCACTGGTTTTCTGCTAGTAATCAGCTCAAGCAAAACCACCCCGAAGCTGTATACGTCGCTCTTCTCGTCCACTTTCAGAGTGTAAGCGTATTTTGTAAATTCATGAATGAAAATATTAGATGAAAGGGCGGTGGCATAAATCACAGAAAAAAATGCAGCACAGTACGAGATTTCAATTATTGTCCATACTGCTAAAATTACTTACCTGTTTATTTACCTCAAGTTGATCTTTTGGATGACTATGAGAGCTTGGTACCGGTTCATCTCTGGTTAGTGTTTACTATTCATCAGTAATTGCATTCTTATGATGGCATAATTTCTTCAATTTAAAAAAAAAACATGTACAATTATTTCCATTGAAATTACATCCAGTCGAATCCACCGAAATTCGTTAAACTATGAATAGTTCCAGAGAGATATTTCGATATAGATTGATCCATTTTCGTCATAGAAATTATCAGCAGCACAAGTACTACCGTATAGCACTTCTGGTTCGAGCATCCATGGCGGGGCTACCAATAGAGCTTCTGCCATGCTACCCAAAAAATTGGGTAGATCGAACAGAATATCGTCGTCTATGATCACTGATTCGTTCTCCGAAAGAAAACTCGAAATCCAAGCTGAATCACACATGCAAGCTGCTGCGGCTTCTTTCGGGATACTCGGCTCTGCTGGCATTACATTGTCTCCACAACCGTTTGTCCCCATAGAGTCGCGGGATCGATCCGCGTTATGGTATTCTGCTGAAGGCATGTGAAAGCCGAGTTCCCCCTGACGCTCAGAGCTACCACGTCGTGGGCTCGAGCCGCCATATCTGGCGTCCGGAACATCCCCAACCAAATTCTAGTTTTCTTCCTAGGCTCTCGAATCTCCGACACCCATTTACCCCAAGACCGCATTCTTAGGCCTCTGTAAACAGGGTGCTGCTTTCCATGAACTCCCAGCTCTCGCTGTTTATCTCCATCACTGACTGTGGACTCCTCTTGGCTAGAATCCTTTGCATTGTTACTTTCTACTGAACGATGCTTGCGCGACCTATTCTACATTTAGTCACAACGCAGATTTCGGCCCGACAGTACCAGACTGATAAAAAATAAACGAACCTGACTCTCTGCAATCAGAAGGACCACCACCTGCAAAACTATGGCCTGCTGCTAATTTAAATGTAAGGTCGAACTGGGACCATTGCAAACACGGTACACTGGAAATCCAGCCTGGCAAGATGACTTTATTGCAAGCACGACATGAACCTAGCAGCAGATTCTGCAACTAGAATCTTCTCCTCCAACCTCAAACTGGAGAGTGAGGCAAAGGCTTGATTAACCAGCAGCAGAGCTACCTTCCGCGGGCTATAGCGCTCTTCAGGGTGGACGGGAACGTCTAATACATGCAGGTGGTTTGTTTGAATGACCGCCACGGAGTGTTCATGGTTCGCTCAGCAAATCAGTGTCCAAACAATGCTGCGTGCACTTTTTCTAAGTTATTGAAACATCAAATTTAAAAGATATGGCAATAATTCAATTACTTAAAAACTAAATGTGTAAGAGAAATAGCTTGGGAAAGTTCGTTTGTAATGATGAAATAGTTTGGGAAAGTTCGTTTGTAATGGAAAAATGTTTTTAATGAACAAATGTTTTTAATGAACAAATTTCACACCGCGCAATGTTAAAAATTAAGTAGATATGTGGTGCCGCTAAAATGCGTTGTGTGCATATACAAGTATATTGTATCTTTGGAAGCTCAATTCATAGAGGGGACCGTTCAACGCACAAGTGAAAAACAAGAATTTAAGTAACTTAAGTGTTCGAACAGCTGGATTTGCTCTTTGTATGGAACATCTGGATCATGCTCACAAAGTATGGACACGAGTATCCGCCTTTGCTTCTCCCATTGCTTATGCTATTGCTGGTACTGGTGCATATGGGTATGCTTAAACAAGTCACTTCGTAAGCCTGCATTCTTCATAGGGAAAGCACTCGCTACTGTAGAAACTGGCATGGCATGTTTTCTTGCACGAATTCCCACACCATTCAATCTTCTTCAAGCATTTAGCCCTGCAGTTTTCATGACCCCCATAGTGGCATTTTCTGGGGAAAGAATGTCCACAGATGAGCCTTTCCCTGCATCTCTTGGTGCAAAAGCTGCCATTGCGTCCTTCATTGTACTTTCTCAAATCCTGGCTCCTCTGAGCAACAACTTGCGCATCTGGGTGTCTTGGGCAGCATAATCTAATTCCATTTCCCAGACTGCCATTCTTCTCTAGATGTTGGACGATGTCTCTCCATAACGAACTCTTATCTGACAGAAGCTTGGCGTTGCCAAAGATATAGAGACCAATTCTGGCTCTGGAGAGTGCAACACATATTCTGTTGGGAATGCTGAGAAATCCTAATGGCCATGCGGAACAATGCAGCTCTAGGCCAAGTAGGCCTGCTCCACTTTGCAGGGCAGCTCACCATACTTCCCAAAGCTAACTCACCCAATACTTCACTGATAACCTTCCACTGAACTACTTCACGCTAACTCATGTTTCTACTGCAGATACGCTGCGGGCTGGAGCAGGGACTAGCTGCCCCACAGCCCGTCTTGTTTTTTATTGTTTTATAAGGACGGGAATATCACAACTGACTATTCATTCATCCATTGAAAATTACTTAATTCTTATCCCTATGCAATCTATTGAATGTTATTTTATCATCCAATGGAGAGAATTGAATATTATTTTATCAGCCAATGCAGAAGATACGCAATAAGCAAACGTACTCCAATTACCTCTATTAATTTTAATGGAAAGTTATGATGATGATGAAAAATAAGAAAAAGAATAATATAAGTTTACCTCACTATTAACTTTAAATGTGAACATATATATTCATTGGATTCTCTATGGTGTGAAAAAAATATTTTAATAAATAAAAATGAGATAATTACAAACTTTAAACAATTTTTTTTTAAATGTGAAAATTTAAAAATAATTTAAAATAGTATATCATTAATGATTTAAATATTTGAAATGGAGTGATGCGATAAATAATTAAGGGTAAAAATTAGTTCTTTAAATTTTAGATGAAATTTTATATTATTTAATTTTTTATTTTATGTTTGAAAAGTAAAAATAATTATAGTTTTTTTAATGTAAATATATTTTAAAATTTATATCTAAAGAAAATATTGAATCATTATCAACTTAGATCTATTTTTATAGAGGGATTTATTAATTTCTACGAGGAATCAAATTTTTATGCATTTTACTATATTCTCATCTCAAGAGATTTGATCTCTCCCATCTTTTATCACATCTAGATTTAGGATCATTTAAGTCTCTCCTTTAAATAGGATATATTATGCATGAATACCATGGACAATACCATGGGTTGTCAAAAACATGGAGCTCAAAAACCACCACAACTTGACCAAATGAAATGTACCTTAACTACCCAACAAAAAAGAATTAAAAAAGGTAATAAATAGAATTTTTATTTTAAAATAGCCTTCTTTTTATTTTTATTTTTATTTCAAATTTACTTTAACTACCCAACATAATTTGATAACAAAAATAATAACTAAATTTTTTTATTTTAACATAGGGATACTTTTATTTTATTTTATTTTAATTTGGGGAGTCAAAATATTTACATAACATAATAGAATAGGACAACACCTCTTACATACACGTTGGAGATCTCCTCTCTACCCAATAAAACCAACCTAGATCCATCTTAACTCTAGATCCACCAAGGGCCAAGAGGGATCAAATCTCTTTGCATCTCTCATGCATGGAAAATTTTAGGGGCTAATTTTCCAAGTTTTTTCCAAAAGAATTTACCAATTTCCTATTTTTTTTACAAATTGTTCACCTACATTTTATAGTATAAAATTATCCTACCTCAAAAATCGTCAAAACTTTATATAGACTAATATAAAATGATTAGAAATGTAAAAAAATTTACAAAAATATTTCCAAATATTTGACAATTTTCCTGTTAGGGACTAATAAGATTCGCAAAGGCTTCTAAACTTTAAGATAAACTTCCATCCTTAAAATTTTCCTTAGTCCAATGTAGAGTTAACATGAATCTAGGCTAGTTTAATTATCTCTTTAAATAGATTATATTCCACATTATAGAGAATACCACACATTCCAAATAACTTGACCCAATCTTATTTATCGAAAATAGGTTTTTTTTTTACATAATTAAAATTTGCACATGGCATTATAGAAAATAAGTTTTTTTTTTTACATAATTAAAATTTGCACATGGCATTAATATTTTTATTTGTTTTTATTATTATGTATTTTTACCCCATCAAAATATTATTTAAAAGAGAGACATTAAAATATCTCTTGTATATTAAGATTTTAGATATAGTAACATAAAAATAAAAATGATAAACATAAAAATAAAATAGCATTGATAAACATAAAAACCTAAAAAAATTCCATTATTTTTTTGCAAAATTGTGGCATCATTAAATTAATACCACTTTACAGTAAAAGTTTAACTAAGTATTAATTTTAAATGGAAAAGTATATATGCATTACACTTTGTAGGTTTATTTAACCACAATTCCAAGTAACTATTAATTTTAAATGGAGAGGTATTTATTCATTGGATTTTTTAGGATGGGAAAAAAAATTTAATTAATAAATTAATATGGTATATGTTTAATGATTTAAACATTTTAAATGGAGGGACATGATAAATAAGGGTAACAAAATAGTATTATTATTTTAAATATATATATAGATATATAATTTTTTTATTTTTTATTATGAAAAATAAAAACAATATATATGTTTTATTTAATATAAATATTATTAAAAAATTTGTTTCAAGTAAATAATATAGAAATTATTAATTATACATATTTAAAAATAGTATATTTAAGTGAAATATTGAGCTGATTATGAATATTATCTATGAAATAAATAAAACTGATCAACCATAATAAAATTTGAAAAACAATTACCAAATACATGATTATGATCATAATAAAATTTGGAAAAAAATTACAAGATACATGATTATTAATAATGATTTAGACTACCAGTGTAACTAGTTATTAATTTTAAACAGAGAAGTATATATTTATTAGGCTTTTTATGTTTATTTAATGATAAATTGATTTCCTAGTCTTTTAGTAGATCTAGAATTAGATAAATAAAAAATAATTAATTAACTCATTTTTATTCTATTAAATATTACTTTATTCTCATTTATTAAATATTACTTTATTCTCATTTATATCTTAGAATATTATTTTATCATCCAATAAAAAATATATTATAAAGAAACCTAATGCACTTATAATTACTCATAAATTAACCATGTACCGAACTATGAATATTATCTATGAAATAACATTGAAGTGATCAACCATAAAAATAATTGAAATGAAGTTACATGATACATGATTATTTAATGATGATTTAGAGTGCAAATTTAACTAACTATTAATTTTAAATGGAGAGTATATATTAATTGGAGAGGTAATTGGGCTTTGTATTTTTTTTAATGATGAGTTAGAGTATAATTATAACTAACTATTACTTTAAATGGGAAGGTTAAGTATTCATTGGATATGTACGATGGGGAATTATTTTAATAAATAAAAATGAATAATAATATTTAAAAAAATATATTTTAAATAAATATTTTTTTTTTATTAAAAAAGTTAAATTTAATAAATAATTTAAAATGATACATGATTAATAATTTAAATATTTTAAATGGTGTGACTTGATAAATAGTTAAGGAATAGATTAATTTATAGATGAAATAGTTTTTTTTCATGGCATTTTTCACGTTAATTTTAATTAAAATTGGTTTGTTTGTTTGTTTTTTTTTTGAACTTGAGTTTAAATTGTTTAATATGGATAATTCGAGTACCTAGGAGACTTTTAGGGTGCCAAATCCATTTATGCATTTAAAAATGTATTAAAAACAACAAAAAAATCTTGAAATTGTATTTCCATATTTTAGTAAATTTCGGTGAGAAAAATTATTTCGTGTA
>APFE031416412.1:0-12839 GCA_000404065.3 Pinus taeda | reverse complement strand
TGTCCGGTAACCCATGCATTCTATCACATCTGATATATCTTCTGAATGTATACAAGTGAGATGATCTTCTATGAGAGGGTTTCCATCAAGTACAACACATGCATCATAATGCCAACACACACAGGGTGATCTGTCATTGTATACCAAATATAATGATGATAACCTATTTTACTGTCTGGCTTGATCGCCTGTACAAGACCACGCAGGGTCAAATTTCTCTATATGTATGTTTTTCGTAGATAGTGAAAAAAAATTCCAGATTTTATGCATTTATTTCTCTGATATTCGGGACTGTTGTCCCTATTGGGCTCTCCGGTCTATAATTGGCCTATGGAAGAAACGATACTCCTCAGATCCTTGCTGTTCCAATATTATCCATTCTCCTCTGGGAAGTGCCAGAGCCTCCTTGGATAATTGATCAGCGCAGTTGTTATGTTCCCTGTATATGTGAAGGCAAGAGATGTGATTGAATGCTGCCTTGAAAGTTTGTATTTCATACATTATATTGCTGAGAGTATATATGTGACAAGTTGTAATAAGGTTGAACCAATTTACAACAGTCTTCGAATCCCCATATATATTAAGATTTTTACACCGCTGTTCCAGGGAAAAGTGTAATAAATTGCGAAGAGCCATTATTTCCGCAAAGTTGTTTGAGCCCACACCAAGCCCCATCTGTACTTTGAATCTATGATTTTCATTTATATGAAGCACGAATCCTCCCCCACAACCAATTTGGTTTGCTGCCCCGTCGAAGAAGGCCCAGGGGGTAGTGAAATCAATAGTAGGAGGAGGCAGGATACTCCTCACCCTGGTGGGAGTGGGATCAGGAAGTTCTGTGAAGGAGGAGATAATACTGGCTTCAGTACGCGGCCAGCACACCATCATATTCTCAAATATATGTCAGTTTCGAACTTTCCATAAATGCCAAGCCACAATTAAGGGCAGGTTCAATAATTTTGAGCATGGATGCCTTTGTTTCCAATCAACCCAACAAATTTAAATATCCACCTTGTTCCAAGTTCCAGTGAAGCCGATAGGAGCTGAGATGTTATGCCAAAGAGCTTGTGAAACCGGGCAATGAAGAAAGACGTGCGCAGTTGTTTCTTCTGCCGCCTTTCACAGGATACACCAAGAAGGCCCGTATATCGCTCGATGGGAGAGATGTTCACCTGTGGGAACGATGTCTTTTAGAACGCACCAAAAGAAGAGCTTTGTGCGAGGGGGAGCTTTTAACTGCCATAAATCTTACCACTAGTTGCAGAGCGAATCAGGATTTTTGTGCATTATGAGAGTGCTGTAACCCTGCTTTGGTGCGTAGATACCATTATCAGCCATACACCATACTAATTCGTCTGACCCCTGTTTAATCCTTATATGAGATTTAGTTAATGCTGAGATGAAATTGTCCCATTCCATATGCCATTGTGGAGGAAGATCGAGGTGTCGGGCCGTCTTCCAAGCCTGTGAAAATATATCTGTGCGCTGTTGATCAGCAATGTCAGCAAATACCTTGATTTCTCGGGCATTTAGGAGTCTGATAAGTTCTCTGCTGAGTATGTATCTCCCACCACTGCCAATCCACGGGTCAAGCCCTATCCTACCTAAACTTCCATCATTTATTCTCCAGACCAAGTTGTCACAGATGAGTGGGAGAGAATGTATAAGTGCCTTCCAAATCGACGAGCATCCCTTCGATTGCCAGGATGGTAATCTGATCCAATCCAATAACCTCTGGGGCCATATATATTTATGGTATGATACATGAGCCCATAGATTCTGACTTGTCATAAGGGTCCAACCCATTTTGGCAGAAAGTGCTTGAGCGAAGGCGGGGAGGTCCTTGAGTCCCCATCCTCCCCATTTCTTTGGTAGGGTAATATTCTGCCAGCTGATCCAGGCGAATAACCTTTTGTCCTGGTTACCATTCCAGAGGTATCTGTTACAGAGATTTTTTAACCGCCCCAGAATATTCCGCGGAATCCATGAAAGAGCCATCCAGAAGACCGGAGTGGCTTCTAAGACCGATTTAATGAGCACTAGCCTGCCGGCCCTTGATAGATATCTGAAACTCCATACATTTAGTCGCTTCTCCAACTTTGTTACCAGCCAAACCCAGTCAGCGATTCTTTGACTGATGGGTTTTAGCCAATAGCCCAAGTATTGGAGGCCCCTATCCAAGGGGTGAATGCTGTAGGGAAAAGCCTGCTGGGCAAAAAAAGATTCTTGAACAGAAGTATGCGAGCAAGTGATAGTGGATTTGGATTGATTAGCGAGCATACCTGTGGCAGAAGAGAAGAGCAGAAGGATCTTTGAAAAGGATCTGGTATTGCGAATGCTGCCATCCATTAGAATGAGAACATCGTCCACGAAGAGCAGGTGTGTGAGTGAGCAAAATTCTGAGATCCTGAGGCCCCAGATGTCACCTGTCCTTTTTGCAGAGTCAATGAGACGGCTAAGACCTTCCATGATGAGCAGAAAGAGCAGGGGGGACAGAGGGCATCCTTGACGTAGTCCCCTTTCAGAGTGAAAAAAGGGGGAGGCCGAGCCATTTATAAGAATGCTGAATGATGGGGAAGTAATGCGGGCCATAATCCAGGAGATGTAAGAGTGAGGAAAACCTAGATGGATGAGAATCATTTTGATGTACAACCAATTGGCTCGGTCAAAAGCTTTGGAAAGGTCAATCTTGAGTAGGATACTCTTGAGATGCTTAGACCAGATGGAGTGAATGGCTTCCTGAGCCAACCCAATGGCTTCATGAATCTGTCTGGATTCGAGGAAGGCAAATTGTTGGGGGGCGATATGTTTGGAAAGGATTGGTTTGAGCCGGATGGCAATGGTCTTCGAAATGATCTTGTAAAGGTAGTTGCGCAATGAGATAGGCCTGTAATCATCAAAGGAAGAAGGGGAGTCCGATTTCAGAATGAGAGCTAAAAAGGTCGTGTTGATAGCGTGGTAGATATATCCAGAATTTCTGCTCTCTTCCACGACCTTCAGAAGATCCTACCCCAGAATATCATAAAAGGCTAAATAAAATTCTATGGTCCACCCGTCTGGACCAGGGCTCTTATCTTTTTTGAACCATTTTAGTATACCTTCCAGCTCCCCGGTAGTAACCGGAGCACTAAGAAGCTCCACATCCTCCTCCTCAGCAAATCTCGGAAAATGACTCGCCACTTGAATGATATCTGGTAGATTGGCTTCAGGTGGGCATTTGTATAGCTCATGGAAGTGGGATATGCCCAGGCGAGCAATCTTGTTAAAAGAGTTTGCCATATCTCCTGTTGGAGTAGGAAGTTTCCAAATGGTATTGGATACCTTTCTGCTGTTGGCATAGCTGTGGAAGAACTTTGAATTGTCGTCTCCTGCTTGTATCCAAATAGCCCTACTTCTCAATCGCAAAGATTCTTCACGCTCTTTAGAATGCTGGCCTTTTGGTTTTCCAATTCTATCAAACGACTCTTATCCGCTGCAGATATAAATCCCAGTCCCCGTTCATCCGTTAAAGCGCTCAACTCTGATTCAATGATGATAAGATGAGAGGTGTCTCGGGCTTGCTTATCCTTTGCCCATTTAATCGAGAGGTGCTTAATCTCGGCGAGATTCCTGCAGAACCCTTTTGCAAATGATTCTGTGCCATTAATGGGATGATTTACCCAATATTCAGATATCATCTTGACATATGCTGGGTCCTTCAGCCAAGTATGATTGAATTTGAATGGGGCTTTTAGCTTCTTGAAGGGACCTTGAATTTCCAAATAGATAGGTGAGTGATCCGAAATGCCCCCCGTGCCCACCCATTTCTTATAATGATGCAGCCTCTGAAGAAGTGTGTCCTTCATAATAAATCTGTCCAGTCTGCGGGCTAGTGCAGCATCTCCCACTCTCCTATTTCTCCAGGTAGGAAGAAGTTTTTGCATGGGGACATCCACAAAATTTGTCTGTTCTAATAGGCTTGTCATATAATCTGAGATTTGATCTATTTGCGCCGTCGATCCCCAAGATTCCCTAAATCCCAAAGAAAAATTGAGATCCCCACCAATAATAGTCTTCTCATCATTCAAAAGATTGAGATGGAGGAGCCTCTGCCAGAATTGTTCTCTCTGATTACAAGGGGCGTAAACATTCACAATCCTTAAGTTCATTCCCAGATCGGCGGTGAAAATATCCATCCCCAGGTAGCCTGCCACCCCCAAGAGGCCTCCCCCTTAATGGTGCGCGGGTTAACTCCAATGGCCAGACCACCAGAGCGCCCAACAGCGTCGAGGGAAATATAGATCCATCCAGGAGTAATAGAATGCATAGAGCAGATGATATGATCAGCCGAGCAGAGAGTTTCTTGGAGCATAATGATGTCAATAGGATCAGTCTCGATGAGACGCTTCATGGCTAGTTTCTTGGAGGAGCTAGCCAGTCCTCTGCAGTTGTACGATAAACACTTCATGGTGGAACACCTCGCAGGGCTTGTCCTGCTTTAAGGACCCCTACAATGGTGGACTGTTGGCCAGAGACAACCTCCGCCCCTGCAATCTTAATAGCCTTAGAAAGATGAGATTTCCTTCCTCTGGTAGGCTGGGAACCGGCCTCTGGTAAAGAAATACCCAGCCCTGCCTGGGGAGTAGTTAAATCTTTAGCATGAGACCTGGAGCGTAAAAAGTATGGGTGGGGAGGGGAAGACTCAGGAGGAGACCGGGGAGACGCAGAGGGAGAGGATGGCGGACGTAAGGAAGGGCCAGTGGAGCACAAGGGAGGAGGGGATGGCATAACATAATGAGCCATGGAAGTCTGATACAAGGGACCAGATACAGAAACGACATGATCAATATTAGAGATAGAAGGGTGTAGAGGAGAAACCGAGACAGTTCCGGCTTCTACTGCTGAGGGAGCCCCAGATCCGACTTCTGCTGCTATAGGAGCCCTGGTCATCATTGGTGAAAGCCTTGCTCCCGGATCGCCCGCAGGTGAGGAAGCCGCAGGAGGCTGGCCCGCAGCATTGGGTCGGGGGGAAGCCGGAGAGGCAGCCCTGGGAGGTGGCGACGAGATCTTTGGGGAGTCTTCAGATTTTCTGATGGGAGGGCATTCCTTGTAGAGGTGGTCGACCATGTGGCACCGATTGCAGCGGAATGGTACCCTTTCTGTTCTCTGTTGTATCGCCCCCACTGTAGAGTGATCTTTTCCTCGAGCACTTCACGGGTGTCTAAGTGAACCAAGATGCGCGCGAGGGTCCTACTCCTAGATTCCACGAAAGAGCGGTCATGATCCAAGTAGGTACCAAGTGCATTACCTATTCTTTTGAAAGCTTCATCACTCCAGAATTGCAATGGAAGACCTGGCAACCGCACCCATATCGGTCCGGCTCCGATTTGTTCATGAACAGGGTCGAATAGGGGGCTCCACCTTTTGAGAAGAACTGGAGCTGATTCAATGTGCCAGTATCTGGCCAAGACCAGGTTTGTATAGCTTTCCTTCGAGAACTGTAAGGAGAACCATCCTATGGGCAGGACATGGACATCCGGAAGTTCAAGAAGTAAATCCCCCCAGATCTCTTTCACCCAATGAGATAACTTTTTTGCCGAATATGCCCTGCCTCTGATGTGCCCTATTAGAACTGTACATGCCATGATAGCAAGATCACTAATCGCCGAAGCTTCTCCAAGCCTAATCGAAATATCCTTTGAGGTAACCTTGATACACTTTGATTTCTTCTTGCTGGTGCGAGGGGCCGTTGGGTTGTCCACCAGGGGGTTGGTAACGCCATCCAATGGGGAGGGTTTAGAGGGATTTACATTGTCTATAGAAGTCTTGAAACCTCCACAAGAGCAGGGACCAGCGGATGAATTATTTGCAGTAGCAGAGGTTTGTGGAATGGCCGCAGGGGGAGAGCGAGTCGGGGGAAAGTGTAGAGTGCCCGGAGAGAGAGAAGGGGCTTCAAAGATTGGGGGATCTATAGGGATCGGCCCAGTATTAGGCGGAACAATACTGTGCCGGGGAAATAAACCCACAGGAGGACGCAAAGAATCCAGTCCGGCAGCCAGGGGAGGTGTGAACGACAGAGTGCTGGATGAGAAGCAAGGGTTATCGAATATGATTCGATCCGGGAAGGGCTCTTCCGAATAGTCAACCATCTCCAGCTCCACGTTCTCAGCCATCCTGTCACCAGTTCGATATCCGAGAGCGACAGGTGTAGACTCTTACGGTGAAGGATTGAACAGAAGCCTGATCAGAGGCCGTGTCAAAGCCGCATGGGCCGAAGAAACCCTAGCCCAACCCTTCACGAGCGCGCGTCATGGCTTTCCATGTCTTCATTAGGATATGCATAGTTTTATTTATATTTAGATAAATAATAAATATTTTATTTTTCCCTTAGTTAACTTTAGTTGATATAGGTTAGTTCAATCTAGTTGGCATTCATTCATAAAGCCTTGAAGTGTATTAAAAAAACAGACCACATTTATTCTAATATAGATAATATTGATTAAATCATATTTGTTTAATTAGCATTTTTTAGAAATCATATAATATAATATTTTATTAATATTGGATTTAAATTAAATTTTAATTATTATATAAAAAACATTATAATAAATAAATATAAAATTTTAATAATATGTAAATATATTTTTTCATATATACAATGTTTTATATTTCATGTGAAGAATACATTGTCAACATTGTCGACATCCATCATGCATTTACAAGAATTGAAACTAAGTAGGGTGGATTCAATTTCTTCCTCCGAACCATCCAAAATAACTCTATTTAACAATAATATTAAAATTTTAAGCATTATACAATTGTAAATATTTTTTTAACCAATATATATTGAATATTTATTATTATATACATGTTATATATTATTAAATATTTTATTAATATTAAATTAAATCTAATCTAATTTAAACTATTAAATATTGAATTTACAAATAAAATAGAATGATTATATAAATAACAATATTAATAAAAATACAATTAAATAATTATAAAAGTACAAATTTAAATTATATAAAATTTAATCCAAATTATAAATTCATATCAAATCAAATATAATTATTCAAATAAAATATAATCATTGTCCCAAAGTGTGTCTAGAGATAAAAAGAGTGAGGGGAAAGGGGAGAGTATGGGGAGGGGAAAGGGGAGAGTATGGGGAGGGGAAAGGGGTTCTAGAGAGAGAGAATGGATGGAAAGGCACGGGTTGTGGAGAGAGAGAGAGTGGGGGAGGCTGTGGAAGGGGGGTAAGTTGGCGAGGAGAGAGTGAGAGAGAGGGGGTGGGGTTTGATGTTATGAATTTGAGATATAATGTTATAAATTCATATCATACAAATATAAAATAATCATTTAAATACAATTATTCAAAGGCAATCATATGATTATATAAATCAAATATAATCATTGCCCCAGAGTGTGTAGAGAGAGAGTGTGTGTGAGTAAGGGGAGGCGAGACGAGGTGTAGAGAGAGAAAGAGAGTGGATGGAAGGGTGCGGGTTGTGGAGAGAGAGAGGGGCATGGAAGGGGGGTGAGTGGGTGTAGAGAGACAGTGTGTGTGTGGAGGGGGTTAGAGCATGTTGGATGTTAAGAATTTGAGAGATAATATTTGTATGTGCATATTTATAGAAAGAGCTTGTCTTAGCTTCAAGAATTATAAATTCTCTACTGACGAGGCCAACCACGTGAAGGTGGAAGCTCATCTGGCCTCCCCCTCACTTCTAGCCTATTATTACACTACGCTCATCACTCCCCAATCCCCATGTTTTGTTTTATTTTAAATTACATACAAGATGTGAGCCACATTCATTCTAAATGCATAGATATAAAGGAAGCCCAAACAATAAATTTAATATAGTATCATCAATGCACATCAAATTTCCGTTAATACATGAGTAGATATCAAATTTTGTAAACACGAAAACATTAGGCTTACATTTTTATTATTGCAGAAAAATAAGCATCAAATTTGTAATCAGTACAAGCAAAGATACTATAAATACACAAACCCCAAAAAAATGTGAAACATACAAACATAACATGCCAAACACAAAAAACGTTGTAAAATTTGCATAAATATACAAATCTATGTGGACAATGAGCAATCCCAATGTTTCATTTTATTTTAGATTACATACAATATGTGAGCCACAATCATTCTACATGCATAGATATAAAGGAAACCCAAACATTAAATTTTATACATAATCATCAATGCACATCAAATTTCCATTAATACATGAGTAGATATCAAATTTTGTAAACATGAAAACATTAGGCATAAAACTTTTGATTACTGTAGAAAAATAAGCATCAAATTTGTAATCAATACAGGTAAAGATATTATAGATACACAAACCCCAAAAAATGTTAAACATACAAACAAGACATGCCATACACAAAAATGTTGTAAATGCATGAACATAAAAACCTATGTGGACAATGAGCAATGACAATATTTTATTTTAATTTAAATTACATACAATATGTGACCCACATTCATTCAAAATGCATAGATATAAAGGAAACCCAAACAATAAACTGAATACATTATCATCAATGCACATCAAATTTCCATTAATACATGAATAGATATCAAATTTTGTAAACATGAAACATTAGGCATAATTTTTTTTATTATTGCAAAAAGATAAGCATCAAATTTGTAATTAGTACAAGCGAAGATATTATAAATACACAAACCCTGAGAAATGTGAAACATACGAACATGACATGTCAAACACAAAAAAATGTTGTAAATGCATAAAAATACAAACCTGTGCGGATAGTGAGCAATGACAAAATAAATTCACACACTTCAAAGTACATATCAACATGTCATGCACAATCATTGTAAATACTATGCAAACCAAACTCAAAACACAAGCATGGTTACAATCGTGAATACACATCAAATTTTGTAAGCACACAAACATTAGGCATCATTGAATTGTTTATTACTCATGCAGAAGTGTAAAAGAAAACACACAAACATTGCACTTCCATTTTTTATCGTCACCCAAATATGTTGCAAATACACAAAAATACAAGCATCACGTATCAATTACACCCTAAAAATGTTGCAAATGCATAAGATACAAGCACATAGAGATACTAAGCATTGGCAAATAAAATTCACACACATTGCAGAGTACATATCAAAATGTCATACACAATCATTGTAAATACACAGGCATACAAATGGAACTAAAACCACAAACATTGCTACAATCATGAATACACAACAAATTTTGATCACCATACACAAAGAATGTTGTAAATGCAAAAACGTACAAATGTCACCCATAAAATTTTGATCATTGCACACAAAATCTTGCAAATATACACATATCGCACATCAAATTTGAATCATCGCAGAAAACATGTTGTAGATAGTCATTCCAAAATACACATCAAGTTTTGTAAGCACACAAACATGAGGAATCATTGAATTGTTTATTACTCAAGAAGAACTGAAAAAGAAAACTCACAAACATTGCACTTCCATATTTTATCGTCACCCAAAAATGTTGCAAATACACAAACATACAAGCATCACATCTCAGTTACACCCTAAAAATGTTGCAAATGCATAAGATACAAGCACATGGAGATAGTAAGCATTGGCAAATGAAATTCACACACATTGCAGATTGCATATCAAAATGTCATACACAATCATTGAAAATACACAGGCATACAAATGGAACTAAAACCACAAACATTGCTACAATCATGAATACACAACAAATTTTGATCACCGCACACAAAGAATGTTGAAAATACAAAAACATACAAATGTCACCCATCAAATTTTGATCATCGCACACAAAATGTTGCAAATATACACATATCGCACATCAAATTTGAATCATCACAGAAATCATGTTGTAGATAGTCATTCCTCAATACATATCATGAATACACATCAAGTTTTGTAAGCACACAAACATTAGGCATCACTGAATTGTTTATTACTCCAGAAGAACTGTAAAACAAAATTCACAAACATTGCACTTCCATTTTTTATCGTCATCCAGAAATGTTGCAAATACACAAACATACAAGCATCACGTATCAGTTACACCCTAAAAATGTTGCAAATGCATAAGATACAAGCACATGGAGATATTAGGCATTGGCAAATGAAATTCACACACATTGCGGAGTACATATCAAAATGCTATACACAATCATTGTAAATACACAAGCATACAAATGGAACTAAAACCACAAACATTGCTACAATCATGAATACACAACAAATTTTGATCACCGTACACAAAGAATATTGTAAATACAAAAACATACAAATGTCACCCATCAAATTTTGATCATCGCTCACAAAATGTTGCAAATATACACATATTGCACATCAAATTTGAATCATGGCAGAAGACATGTTGTAGAGAGTCATTCCTAAGGGGGACACACATACACACATTTTATAACACATATCAACATGCAATTCACATTCATTGTAAATACAAACACTAAATATAACTCAAAGAGCAAACATTGTCATACACAATCATGAACAAAGTAAAAAATGTCAGCGATCATCAAACGCTACATGAAAAGAATATGAATACACATCACTACACAAACAAGAACTATTTTAATATATTTAAAAATTTAAAATGTGTAAGCCATGCATACTAACAATTAAGAAGTTATTAACTTAAAACCTATGATGCTAATTACTTTTAAACATAACCAAAGAGGAAAAGTAAAAACTAAAAAGTGGAAAGGGAGAGAGGATGCACAAGCCCTTAAGAATGACCATGGTTCATTCTCAAGGGCATTGAGAAGGGGCTTTTAGCCCCTTCAAACATAAAAATAATTTTTATTATCATGAGATTTTCAAGAGTAATTACAGAATGAATACATAAATGTTAATTTCTTTTGAAGAGGATCAATGTGTCTTATGTCATGGACATGATGGAGATGTGAATGCTTTGGCCATACACATATATTCCAGTCATTATCTGCAAAAATAATATATTTTAAAAGTCAATGACAATCTATGCTATACATAAATATTTTGCATACAAAACTACTTTGCATAAATTCCTATAACAAAAAATGCACAAATGCTTTATATATATTATTTTTCTTTTACGACGTTTTTTACTCCTAACTGTTAAAATTTAATATTTATGGTTTATCTACCCAGCCAAAAATAAATAAATTTAATATTTATGGTGTATCTTAAAGCCCATCAATCAGTGGAGTGGAGTGGAGTGGTCTCCTCCGTGCGTCCATCCCATCCCAGTGGAGAGCCCATCACACCACTAAAAATGAATTACAACAATCAAATCATCAACGCTGAAAATGAATTAGAACAATCAAATCATCAACGCTGAAAATGAATTAGAACAATCAAATCATTGAATTGATAAAATTCACTAGATTGGGTTATCCAATTAAATTAAAATACCCTCGTGCCCATTCCCACCCGAACCCAATTCCTTTGTGAGAATAACCTGGTGTAAAAACAAAACAAAACAGTGCATAATCTGGAATCCTAACATCTACAGAATGAAATTTTGGAATGAAAGGATTGGACGAATCTTACCACTATTTTTATACTGTTCTGTCGACCTTTAAAGGGAGAGAAATAATCCAAGATAACCATGCCCCGCATAATATACTTTCAGCACAGTACAAGTACAGGTCATGCAACTCTCTGAGTCACTTCATGTGACAAAAGGAAAAGTATTCAGTTGAGATTACTCTGAAATATATGCGTCCTCTGCATAGTTGATACATGCTATAACCGCTTAGCTCCCAACATAACTCCTGCACCACAATATAATACGATTCAATTATTTAATCCTCCCAAATTCTTGGAGATAAGTTACACATTTTATACATACATACATTATCAAACCTGCTTGTTAGCCAAGTTCCATGGCCCTGTTTATCTATCAGCACCATATAGACCTACTTTTTTGGGCTGTGCAAACCAATTTCCATGGGTATCAGAGAATTGAATTGAATTAAAGCGCAACAGCGGGCGAAGGTCAGGTTTTGTGACGGATGGATCTAGCTCTGAGTACCAGGTTGAGGCTGAGGCTGAGTTCCGTCTGTGACGAGAGGCAAGAATTGGTTTGAATTGAGCAGAGCAGGCATTGTGTTAAGAACGGCCCATGCCATTGAAACTGCGAAATGCATTTCAGGGACGTTGGGAACCACCACAGAGAGACCTGCATATATGCAACCACAACCACAGCGAATAAGGTTCACAGTTATGCAGCAGCACCATAATATGACATATGACATAAATATTTATACGCCCATACCGGGAACAGAACGTTACCCATGTGGTCAGAGGTTCAAATCCTGGGTTCAAATCCCGCCAACGAAACGTTACCCAGGAAGTTCAAGCCCTCGTTTCAACTGATTATATTTTGGATGTAATATTTCATAAACCCTCAAAGTTTACTGATAAATACACATATAAGTGATCTATCGCTGGAATAAATATGGCAGAGGTTCAAGCCCTACTTCAACTGTCTAACTAATTATATTTTGGATTTAATATTTCATAAAATCCGAAGGCCACAGGCCAAAATCCCATCGGGTCAGAGGTTTAGACCCTACTTCAACAGTGTAATTAATTATATTTTAGATTCAATATTTCATAAACTCTCAATGTGACCCGAGTTCAAATCCCGGCAACGGAACGTTACCCAGGAGGTCGGAGGTCCAAGCCCTCTATTGGATGTAAGATTTCATAAATTCTCAGGGCGACCCGGGTTCAAATCCCGGCAACGAAACGTCATCCATCAGGTCGGAGGTTGAAGCCCTCCTTCAAGAGTAACTAATCATATTTTTGGATTTAATAT
>APFE031416411.1:128890-164047 GCA_000404065.3 Pinus taeda | reverse complement strand
AAATAAAACATATTCAACATACAAACCAAGGAGTATATGAAACAACTCATTAATAATAAATTGTTGAGAAGAATGGACTTATTTGTATTAATAGGAAACAAAAGAAACCATTACAACCTGAGCCTTGGTGTTGTGCAAGTTCCTCCCAGGGTCCAGCAAGAGTTTTCCTTTACTTTGATAAGCTCACCAACTTCCAAATGAAGCAAGAAAGGATGGGAAACTCTCCTCACAAGCTTCTACAAGGAAGTCCTAATTCCAACAGCATCTACCCTTTGGAATGTTCAGCTTTCAACCTGCCCTCCTCTGGCCCAATGCCTGTATTTATAATGTTCTAGAGGAAGTTAATCAGGTCCAACATCAATGGGATAAGCCCCTCTTTTGGATGGGGTAGCTCCTCTCTTGATGGGATAAGTTCCTCTTTCATAGGGATGCATGAACCATCTCGAGGTGCTCAATACACGTCAAACAAGCTTCTAGAATGCTCTAGAAATGACTACAAGTAACTTTTTTAAGATGAAACTCGTGCCTTTTGACCTTTACAGGAGTACGCACCCATCCCTTGACATACAGAGTGTACAAGTACGCAGGTATAATGAACTTGGAGTACGTACACGCAGGTAAGGTAGAGAGAACCTGTGTACCCAGAGATAAACATGTTTTTTAATGATTTTCTCTCTTTCTTGAAGTTTGACATGGAGTGCAGAGGTATGAGGCTTGCTAAGGAGAATAGTATGACTGTTGATGGAGCCATACTAACTACAAATAGTCATGGTGACAAATTTTAGTGTAACACCAACCATAAGATTTCCCATGTGCGAGCTTTTCTCTGCATGAAAGTGCGTGAACTTTTTTGCACTATAATTTATCATCTGAGATGAGTGGGTTTCCATCAAGTATAACATATGTATCATAATGCCAACACTTTTATCACAAGCTCACCTTTCCCCAAAGAGCCCAAATTTTTGAAATTTTCCTACCTGAAGGCTCTCATATTCTTAAGAAAACCCCCCCATACCCAACCTCTATGTTCCCTGAGAAGGCCAAGCAAATAATTACCTTATTTTCTTGCCTTTTAGGGTACCCATCAGACCAGGATGAGCCTATTCTAGGCTTCCTATCAATTTTCTCCAATGAGCAAAAACCATCATTCATGTATCATTTTAGCCAATTTTTGGCTAATAGTATGCATGAATAGATGATGAAAAATAATTTTGAAGGAATATTCAATTATGCATCTATACTAGTCTACATATTTCTTTTTCAACAGGGAGACAAATTTCCAATAAATATACACAGGAAATATGGTCAGGGCATCAATCAAGCAGTGACACAATCGACCTTGTTAGTGAGCAGAAACTCAACAGAGTTTAAGCTTGAAGAATTCATTGACAGTTTTGTACATACAGTTGCATGGATTCTTAGCAGTCAAAATGAGCTCAAGATTAGTGTAGAAATCAAAATGGTTTTACACTTGAGTGAGCATAAAAAGACTAGAGACTGGTATTTATGCCAAAATTACACAAAAATAAGAGTATATGGATGTGAGTTGGCTCCATACAAGTTGCCTAAGTATGTTCCAATGAGAATTTTCTCTTTGGAATATATAAGACAAATGATTAATATGGATGAAATCCATTTTGTATCAGGTAAAAGGAAGTCCAAATTTAAATTCAAGACTCAAGTAGGCCCATTTATATAGAATACTAGAACAGCAGGTGATGAGGCAGATTCCATTCTCAAGCAGTTCAACTTTCAGCCTAGTTTCACCTAGTCATATGCTCCATTCAGCATTATTTCTAATCTATGGGTGGAGCTCAAAACCACACCTTATAATCATACCCCCAAGCCAAAAAATGAGAAATTCACGAATCAAGACTAGTGGAAGGAGAATACCCATCAAGAAGTAGAAGAGTAGACTCTGTCTACAGCTACCCTTCACACTCTGTACCTCAATACAAATAGGAGAAAAGGAAAAGATTTCATCTCCAACTTGTACAGAAATAAGAGCTGAAGAATTTATTATTCAGTAAAAGAAGCAGAAGACACGGCTCCCAAATGTCACCATTCAAAATGAGGAAGAGGAGCAGACTATTGTTATGAGTGGTTTGCATTTTCTACAGGGTCAAAAGAACACCTCCCTGACACCCCATCCTCTTCAGCCTTACAAAATCCTTCAGAAAAATCACAGTCAACAGAATTAGGTGAACTAGATGACCCCAATATCTTCAGTAAGTTTTTGCAGATTAAGCAAAAGAATGAAACACTAAAGGGCAACACCTATGCTCAATTTTGGAAGTATATTTCTACCTCCCAGCATAGGTTGTTAACAGCATTTGACAGTGAAAAAAGAAGATTGAAAATTGTTGGAAATAATACTGAGAGGGGGGGTGAATCAGTATTATCAAATTCTTTTTCAATATGCCTTCATTAATTTATTGATCATTAACTTGTGTATAATAATGAGCATGAAACAAGAAAAATAGATAGTCACACCAAAGAACACCAGATATAAGGTGGAAACCCAATGTGGGTGAAAACCACCTGCTGCAATATGTCTCTATCTTCTTTCAATTACAAACCTCTTTTACAATGATTTTGTACTGGTGCATTCCTTTACCAGTACGCAGGCTGCAACCTGCAGAGAGCTACAAATCTCTCTCGTTTTCCAGTCTCTCCTGGAAGGGAGCAACAACCCCCTACTTCTTTCCTTTCAAGGACCACTTTTCATAAATTTTCAAACTGGATCCAAGAATATCAAATAATCATTAAGTACATGTAAATCATCCAAAATCCTTATACAATCGACGAAGAATCACCCAGCTTCTCAGAATGTTGTAAAAAGAAAGATAGTACCGGAAATATAAACCCAGAACTCTGCTGCAATAGATAAATGATAATCAACAATTATTTTCAAGATAAAACCGCAACTTCACCAACAGGGGCCTGCATATATCCGCAGCTCTTCTGAGACTAAACTGCGCAGATCCGTACTGGTTGTTCTTCTGCTCTGCGAACTTTTCTTCAGATTCGCACCTTCACTTTTGACTTTCTGCGTAGACCCACATTGTGCCTTCTTCTCGCCTGCGTACCTCGCACTTCGTCCTTTTCTGCACTGCGTGTGCTCCGCACTGTGCCCTCTACTGTACTGCATACCCTGCACTGCGCCTTTAACTGTGCTACGTACCCATGCACTGCGCCTTTGACTGCGCTGCTTACCCACGCACTGCGCCTTCGGATCGCCTGCGGACTTCTGATTAGGGCCAAATTTTTAGTATACCAATGTGCCGCAGTCAGTCAGATCCACAGATCTGTTCATGCACCCGAGAGATCATGACATGCCAATAGATTCACCTTAACTTAAGTTATCTCCTTGAATTAGATCTAGCTTTTAGAACCAATCACCCAAAATTTCAGATCTTAAGATATTCAATTGAAAGATACCACAGCCAAGTGATCTCCTTCCCTATTTATAGACAAGCCCTTATTCACACCATGGGACAAAACCATCAATAACAAATACAAGGGATCCAAACCGGGGCTAAAATAGATCCTATACCACAGGCCAAAACCATAGCATCAAAAAAAGGTGGGCTAAATACCACGAGCCAAACATAAGAAACCCCACGTGAGTGCGCTTCATAGCCTTGAAGTGTGTGCACTGGGGTCCGCACCTTCTGAACGGGTAACCTGCGGGTATGACTGCACCTCCGGCAAGGTGAACCTATCGGTCCGCATATTTTGAACCATTCACCTGCGAGCCTCTTAATTTCCATCATTTTGAGAGCCTAAACAGACCATTGCCACTTGAGTGAGTTACCATCAAGTACAACACCTGTATCATAGAGCCATACCAGAATCATAATGCCAACAAAAATGTCATTCTTACAGGCTCAAGTACCTTCTCCAAAGACTTTTGCAGATTATAAGAAGACAATCTTTTCATTTGATGCAAAAATTATACATCCCATTGATCAAATAGATATGCATAGGAATTCTAGATAAATGATTTTCTCCACCATGATAAATACTATTATTGAACTATCAAAATGAAGGACACCTATTGCTAATGTCTAGACACAATTTAAATTGGAGAAAATTTATTCATTAGCGAAGACATTAGAATCAGAACATTAGAAGATTTGGTGATCAAACTGGGATATGATCCCAGTGATGCCAAAGAAATGGAGGAAATCATCAAGAAAAAGAATGCGTACAAAGAAGCACTCAGGAAACAACTAAAATTTCCTTCTACAGAAGATCCATATACAAAAGAGAATGAAGAAAGTGTACAACATAAAGAAGACATGCTCAAACTAATCATTGAGAAAAATATATAGATGAAGGAGATGGAGGAACATATTGAGAAACTCCTTAAGGAAAAAGAAGAGGTTTCATAATTAATTACACCTCTAGTGATAGCCATACCCATCACAGTTGCAGACATAGTAGGAGAATCAACATCAACACTTGATGATTTAAATAAATTTGTGTAGGACCTCTCTCTTCAGAGACAGGAAAATGACAGGCTCCAGAAAAAGCTCAAGCATATAGAAGCGAAAAAGATAAAGAATGATTTTCTTTTGGTGGAAGAAATGCAGAAATCTTACCAACTAGTCAAGAAGATTGACCAATTGGAAAATAAGTTACTAATGGCTCAAACCTTGGCCCAAGCCAAGGAAAGGATCCCGATAGATATAAATCGTGCCATAACTGAGTTTTGGCCATCTATCCAGGTTATATTTGAGAAAGAAGAGTTAATTGATAGATGCATAACAACTATTGAACAGGCCAGAACATCACTGGGACAAAAACCAACAGAATCTACTTCCATGATCAGAATATTGAATTCGAAGACTAGGTCAGAGATGGAATAGATTCAAAATGCAGATAGAACAATGAACATATTGGAGATCAAAAAGGTGTTACAAAAATGGAATGTAATGACCCAATTGGAGACTAAGTCTCAAGCTCTGGAAAATGATGTCTATATATTTCATACTAAATTCGATTTGCTAAATCAAAGGGGACTTCCAGGGTTAGTAGGACCAAATGACAGACTAATTAGCCTGGAAGACTACTGTGAAATATTTACACCATTGCAACAAATACATCAAAGTTTGCAGGTATTAAGGGACATGTTACAGGGAAATCATTTATTGAAGCATTAGAGTTTGATTTAAACATCAAACGTGAAATCAAGCATCTCTTCATCAACAAGCCAACTTTATAAAAGTACACTGAAGTAGATGAAGTACATAGAAAGCTAATAGTCTTTCTATATTGAATGATGAAATATGGGATGAGTTATGTGACACCATTGACTAAAAAAAAAATTACCTTCAACAAACAGACATCAAGACAACATTTTCAGGCCAAGTCATCAACAACTTCCTCAAATATAACATCGGAATCTCAGCAGTTTAAGTGGTTCTACATTTTAGTACTATTTTGTAAATTAGTTCATATGTTTCTAGAATCCATATTTTTGTATAAACAAGCAATGATTCAATGTATCAATGGTTGAACCCTTGCATGAGTTTTTCTAAAGAAGAATTGTATCAGAATGAAATTACTTCATATTAATGAAAGGATTCTAGATTGTTTTCAAACAACTTGTTACTTTGTGAGTTTTTCTTAATGTTTTCACTTCATTTTTGTTTTTTTACATGTATTTAAGTTTTATGATGATAATTGGGTAAGAGAAAACTGAATATCAATCTAACTTAAATCCCCTTGAAGCTATATTATATTTTAGGGAATAATCCATTGGACTATTTGTCTTTATAAGCTCCTCTACATTTATAAATTTCAACCATCTTCATAATATTAAATACATTTTGTTGGGATGTAAACATTGTTTACCTACATGCTTTCTTATGATTAACTAAAAAATCAGTTTGAATATTTAGGAAATCATAGCCTCTTACTAAAAAATCAGTTTGAATATTTAGGAAATCATAGCCTCTTACATTTTTGCCTTTCCATACACTTTAAATCGAATTATTGTTCAGAGGTGAATCAACTCCTTTGTAGTATGCAGTGCTAAGAAGGTTTAAGCACCTGCCTTAACCTGCTCATCGCATTGGTCATCCAAAACACATTTAAAACAACAAAACATTTTAGATGCTATGGCATGATTAATTAACCTAGAATTCTCTCAGAGGACAAAATCAGACTGGCGTTGTTGTCGCGGAACAAAAATTGAATTATGTTTCCCTAGGGAAACAATAGAGTTTTTCCTTTAAGGTAAATAAAGGAATAGTGGGTTAAACAATTTCACCTGACAACATTACAAACCCAAACTAGCTCCTTAAAGACACACCAAGTCTCATTCTGATTTTGAAATTGTTTCTCCATTATATAATCTAGAGAGATTGGTAAGAGAATCCTCTTTAAGAAGAATAATTGAAGCTTCTTCCTCTTTTTCTCTACCACTATAACTCGAGGATATTCTAGCCTCTGATCCCTTTAGGTCTGTTCCATTGCAATTACATTTGGTTGACTTAACACCTAGGATTTTAGAACTATTATCCAAAGGATTTGGTCTGCAGTCAACTCTTTTAGCCCATTCATTTGAATAATATCAAATTCCTGAAATATCTTCAGTTTCACCTAAGTCAGAAGAAGAATTGAATGTACATTTACCTCAGTTAAAACCTACTAATTTTATCTCTCCCACTCATTATACTGTTCCATCTAGTTTTGCCTAACCTGAGGAAACTTTTTATGTGTATTCAAATCCTTTGTTTGAAAACAAAGAAGAAGTTGAAACAGAGGTCCAAAAGTTAGTCATCAAAACACCTTTTAAAACTTTAAGAAGTCATCCACCCTCTTTTCCTCCTCCACCTACTTCCAGAACCTTCATCTTCAATCTAATCAACTCTAATTCATATTGATGAGAATTTTTTGTTATCTGAATGGTACACTGATATAATACATTTTCTTAGAGATTTTGAGTGTCCATCTTAATTTACAAACAATCAATGTAAAACATTGAAGTTGAAGGCCATAAAATAATGTATCATTAATGCAAATTTGTATTGGAAGGACCAACGTCCTTTTACTTTGCTTGACAAAAAGTGAGACAAGAGGAATTATTGATCAATTTCATGCAGGTATTTGTGGAGGAAATTATTCTTGGAGAGTTATAGCATATAAGATTTTAAGAGCAGGATTTTATTGGCCCACATTGTTTGCACAATTAGGAGAAAAGGTTAGAAGTTGTACTCAATGCAAGTTGTTTGCTGGGAAAGAAAAATTAGCAGCACTTCCTTTAGTTCTAGTACTAGTTCAAACACCTTTTCTACAATGGGGATTAGATTTCATTAGGGAAATTCATCCAACATCAACTAGCCATAATAGATGGATATTGACTGCCACAGATTATTTTACCAAATGGGTAGAAGAAATTCCAGTTAGAAATGAAATTGACACTCTAATTATTAAATTTATTGAAGAGAATATACTATCTAGGTTTGGATGCCCCCAACAGATAGTTACAAACAATGTAGAAGTATTCAGTAGTGTCAAAATGATTGAATTTTGTATGAAATACCAAATTTTGTTGCATCATTATGTTAGATTCGGTCTGGTTAGTCCTCCGTCAGAGATCAAAACTCTTTATGCATTTCATGTTTAGGTGTCCCACTCCATTCTCCCAATTGCATTCCACTAGGGGCATGCCATAATCTGACGAAGAAGGTCATGATAGTCATTCCTCCTTATGTCTGGCTCCTGTTGGCTCAGGTCTTTTGTCAATCATCATCAAAGTCCATGACTGTCAAAGGCCTAGCCCGTTAAAGGACAAAGGTCATTTCGAGGTCTAGGTCTAGGAATTCATCAATTTGGTCTTTGAACATGTTCATAAAAGCCATGCAGGCCAGAGTGAGGCCCTTACAAGAGTGCCGAAAATTGCATCATTCAAGCTAAAATTTCAAAGCGGAAGTGAAAATCAGTGTGTTTTAAAGTCGGTGAAAAAGTGCAAAACTCAAACATTAGAAAAATGGGTTTTTGAAGATGAAAAAATTAAACCCATCTCTTCCAAGCCTATATATACAAATTTTTGTCTAAAACAAAGGCATTGTGCTATTACAATCCTTGGATAATCATTGTGAAGGCCTGCGTTTGCATTGGTGAGCGATTGAGTGAGTTGGAGGCGGCTTTCGAGGGTGCGGCGCATATAACCAGGAGCGCAGCACACACAGAGGGCGTGGCACACACACAGCCTGCCCACAGTGAAAATTTCTTAAGGGCGTGACGCATACCCAGGGTGCGGCGCATATAGACAAGGGCTTAAACAAGTGCCCAAATGCTCCCAAATTTTGGTGAAGCCTATCAAAGTGAGAGGTAGGCTCTTTAAATTCACTTGCTCATCAAATTTTGTCAATGATAGGGTGTTTATAGAGATATTTCAATGCCACCAAAATGTACAAAATCAACCATAAAAAATTGCCAAGGAATTGATGGCTAGGGTTGTTTAAATGTCTTGTTAAGTGCCAAGGTTTCACTCCACTCACATTTTCCCCTCACCCATCACTTTTCCCATCCCCCATCTCTCATTTTTCCTAAAATCCCTACCCTAAACTACTACCAAACCCTCTCCCCTATCCCTCCACTATTTTCTCAACACAAAACCCCAAACCCTAACCCATCAAAATACCCAAACTCCTCCCATATCCCTAAAAAAATTCTCCCTACAACCCCTATCCCCATTTCATCACTCCCTTCCTAACAATCCATGTTTCATTGTTCCCCTTGGTAATAGATATTACAAAGGCACCCAACCTCACACCATCATCAAAAGGGCAGCCTAATCACAGTCGACATTGTAGTCATGACATCACAGCATTCGTCTGAGTATGAGATGGAGACACAGAGTGACTCATCCTCAGAAGACCAGGCTCCCAGGAGACACCACAAGAGTGGCAAACATGTCAAGGATGAACCCACTAACCTCATTGAGTTACAAGCATGCCCTCTTTCCATGTCATGCTTCCAGCACCTATCATGTTTTGAATTTTGTCAAAAGGTGGAAAATGTTAGAGTTCATCATGAGTTGGCCCGTTTATTTTTGCTTCATCTACATGGAGGTCAGTCTACCTTGGCCAGGGTCACTTTCACATTGACACCCGAAGCTATATCAGTGGCAACAGGTATACCAGATGTTGGAGAACAGTGGCATAAAAAGAAGAAGCTGGAAAAGAAAAACTATGAGCCTTACATCAAAGCAATATTCTTGAATGAGCTCACAAGAGTCTTTCCCTTCAGATACTTGAAAGATGAGTATCTCCGCTCATGAGATTGATCATGAAATACTTCATCTATGAGGGGAGGTTCTCTCGACTGTATGCCTATCACATCCGCTTTCTCATGCACTTTACCAGGGTGAGGATGATGAACCTCCCATTTTTCATATGCAAGAATATAGAGAGGATGAACACCTTCATGTTGCATAAGACCCCTCAATAGCAGCTTAACAGTGTGTATCACTTTTCTCTTATCCGGATTTTGGTAGATCATCAGTTGGGATTGCAGGGCATTGCTTGGGAGGACTTCATCTCCCGTGACTTCTTCAGCACATCACAGGTACTATCAGACCTAGAGCAGGAGTTGGGTGGTCCTTCTTATCAGCATGAGCATCATGAGACCACTACCATGCCAATTTTCATTACATATCAGAGATGCAGTAGGTACTTGTTTGCAGCAGCAAAGCGTGTGTTATCTCCACCCAGGGTGGAAGGGGCCTCGCTTCCGGCATCGACTACATAGGTATTGGACAAGGGCAAGAAGCCCGTGCAAGATGAGGGGCCCTCAGGTGTACAGGAGACCGATGTCATCCTCATTCATGATGATGAGGGAGAGGCAGAAAATGCCAAACTTAGGATGACCATTCAGGAGAAGGACTCGGAGATACAAGACTTGATACTCAATATGGAGAGGGCTATATGGGTCATCAAGTATCTAGAGTAGAGAAACAAATAGCTTGAGGACCAGTAGATGATCATGGAGCTGCAAAGCATCCATGAAAATCGACAAGAAGCCCAGCAGAGGAGGATCAAGCTCACTACCTTGGAGCAAGAGATCAACAACGACCGTGAGTCTTGGTTAGATCAGGTCAATCTATACTTGGAGAAATTGCTGGAGAAGGAAAATAGGGACAAAACCATATTGAGGAGGATGGCTTGTCATTACACGGCACGGAACATGAGCGCAAAGGCCCGAATAAGGAGCTTGAAGGCCACACTGAGCAGAGCAACAAAAGAGGCAAAAGAGCAAGATCAACTTCGAATCTTGGCTGATGCTTCTGTGGCCCAACATAGTGCCTCTTAGAGAACCTCCAACCCAAATTTCAAGGAATTTGGGAAAATTTTGGTCGCATGGAAATTTTTGGCACAAACACTGGTTTTTTCTCTATACGCATCGTGCCACCGGCGCGACGCGTAGGATTGGGAGCTCAAAATTGGAAATGGCTTACATTTTAAGATTTAGCATCAAAAAATAAGAAAACCCAGAAAGTTTCATCAATTTTGGAGAAGATCTTGGCCACCAAAAGGGCAAAAAACACTCAAAAAAGGCCTCACTGCCCCTATTTTGACACACAAGAAGCAGTCTTGGGCGAATGAAGATTTGGACTATCAAATAAGATCTAAATTCAAAAATTCTGCTTGGGTTGGAAAGTAGATAGGATAGGATTTCCAACGAGCACATTTGGACACATTTTGCACTCCTGTCAGTGCATCAAAACTTGCCTCAAAGTGGCGCGACACATACAGAAAAGGGCGCGACGCATATACGAAAAAAGACCCAAAATGCCTCTGTTTCGTGAAATTTCGCCTCCCAACTTTTTATAAGTGGGCCCCCTCATATGCACTTCATTTTTTCGGCACCTAAGGTAGTTTTAAAAGTATTTTCATTCCAGATGGGCAGTTATCCAAGTGGCAAAGGAAGGCAAAGGGCCACCCAAGCCATTTGTCATGTTTGTGGTGCTGCACCTGTAGCTGATGTTTGTCTCTCCACCTTCATTTTGTGATGATTCAAGTAACTCCCCAACCCTTGGGCGTTCTATCTCTTCATGGCACATTCCATATATTGTATGCAAACTATTTGCAAAGGGTTGGTTGGCTTGTAACTTCTAGGAGACTATGGGAAAGAAACTCTATTTCTGCATTGTATATTTTTTGCAGAGGATTAATGAAAGGCAGCGTTTCTGTTTCATGAGATTCATGTGGTTGTAAGTGTAGAAAATGTGTCTCTTATGTTTCATATGTATCTTGTTATGTTTCATAGTTCATTTCATATTCATTTCCAGTGAAATGTTCTGAGTTAGCTAAGCTAGAATTCAATTTTATTGCTCTTCCTATGGGAAAATTTCATGTTCAGTGTTCATTCTTCTGTTGAAAAGGATTCATGTTGTCCATGCCCTTTTCACCCTCTTAATCAATCTCTCCATTCCACACTATCTTAAACTAAATTCCTAGGCTTTCCGCCTATCTTGCCTCACGAGATAATCTGTGCCTTTGTATTAAATTCTCTATTTCATTAAGGTCCATTGGTCCCATACCATCCCAGAAACACAGTCATTCATAAAAATCATTTCTTGTATCTGTATTCACTTACTAGCCTAAGATAAATAGTTTCACCGTAAGTCATCTCAGGCCTTTTTGTTTATCTATTCACTGAGTGTGACTCGGAGAGAGCCCTCTCCTGTTCTGGTAGGGCTAGCTACCAGACTAAGCATGGTTTGTGGTTACCCTGAATTTTTCCTTCTTTCAGCCTAAGGCGGATTTAGGTGATAACATAGTGGCAACTCCACTGGGGACAAATCAATCCCCTTGCTTCTTAATAATTCTAAGCTTCAGGATGATAAGTTTAGGATTTGATAAGCTGAGTAAAGTTGGTTGTGTCCTTTGATTTTTCTCAATAGCACGATGGCTTCTCGAAGATACACTAGAGCTAATCCAGGCCCCGACCCTCCGCACATCTACAAAATCCAAATTTGATTTCAAGAATTCATCTTCAAGAAAGCTCTATATCGCCCGTGCTCAAATCCCATTCATGCCCAGACATTTTTGAGTATATTTAAGAGCTAAAGTTTGATGAGCAGTTTGAATTATCATTGTTCAAAACCAAGTCCGAAAGAGCGGTTGACTCTATTGTCCACAATCCACAGTTTCTTGTAGACTTGGAGACAAAAAGGGCTAACCGGTCTATTGATAACTACATAGTAGCTCAGCTTCAAACTCCAATTGCTAGCCCCTTAAAAATTGTGCACACTCCACCAACACCTCCGACAACAAATCCACCAAGAGTGATGGCTACCCGTTTTGCACCTCTTGTTTTTCCTCAAGTTTTATATGATATGCCTGCTGATTAACAAAGCAAAATCCCATTTTTTTATGGCACTCCTAATGGCATTACCACTTAGCAACATGTGGATAGAATGGCAGACTTCTATGAACTGCATGAGATCAATGTGGAGAATGTGGCAATGAGACTTTTTGTGCAGACATTTGTAGGTGTATTGAGGAAATTGTTCAGAGCTTTGTCGGCTGCTCGTATCGCTACCTTGGCTGACTTACAAAGACAATTTTTGAACTGCTGGGAAGTGAAGAAGAATCCTCTTCAAATTCCGGCCGAATATGAGCAAATCAAAAGAAACGCTGGTGAGTTGGTCCAAGATTATTGCACTAGATTCAATACAGTTTAGAATGAGATTCCAGATAATCTAAGGCCACCTGTGGGACTAGCCATGTTGAATTTCCCAGATGGTTTTGACGCTGACATGGCTTATCAATTGAGAGAAAGAGAACTAGCCACAATGGAATACATGCAGAAGATAGCAGTCAGCGTTGAAGAAAATCTGCTGACCAAGAGAGCTAGAGCAAAGGCAGAAAAGAAGGTCACTACAAAGGAAGAATCTTCCTCGGTAGATTAGCTACTTCGTAAGGTAGAGCAGATGCTTGAAAGAGTGAAACTTTACAAACCGGAGCCACAAGTTAGAAATCCTAACTTCCGTGGCCAGCAACAACCACAGTATAGAATAAGACAAAGAGATCAGCGAGCTCAAGAGCCGATTGCACAACAACCAGTACAAACACCTTTGCAGCAAAATTTTGTGCATGGACTGGAATCAGAGGAAGACAAGAATGTAATAGGCGAAGAAAATCATCTCTTTACTCGTGACGATTTTCCTACTTATCTCACTTAAGAGGAGGAGTATGCAGAGAATTCAGTTGCACACAAAGATGGAGATTTCATTCTAGCAAGCGACACTGTCTTGGAGGAGCAATCAGATGAATGCCAAAGAGGCTACATGAATGCTTTGTCCGCCCAACAGCAGCGATATTCACTTAGAAACAGAGATGTGCCAGTCAAACCCATTCAAAAAAAGAAGGATGTTGAAGTGCCAAGAATGATTCAGCAGTTAAACAAAGGAAAGGAAAGGAGGTGGTTGAAACGGAGAGCAGCAAATCAACATCAGAAGAACCATCACATCAGCAAGTTACATCGAAAGAAAAGGAGAGGAAAGAAATCCCAGTCAAAAAGGTAGAAAGGACTCCTTCTTTTAGTTTGGAGAACGAGATTTCTAAACTTAAGATATCCATCCCTTTGACTAAAATATTGAAGAACAACAGTTACAAAGGACAAGTATCTAAAATGTTGAATTTGGACCCAATGTCCGACATGGTGAATGTCGAAGATGATCAACGTGAAATTATTTTCGGGCCAGCATCAAATGGTGAGTCTCTTGATAGTGATGTTCCACCTTTTTACATTAGTTTAAGGTTGCATGATTTTCTGTTACATAACGCCATGTTCGATTCCGGATCTTCTCACAATCTCATACCCAAGGCAGTCATGGATAAGCTTGGTCTGGACATCACCTGGTGATACCATGATCTCTATTTGTTTGATTCCAGCAGAGTAAGATGTATAGGTCTCATCAAAGACTTGGTTGTGAGTTTGGATCAGCTCCCAATTGTTATATGGGAATAGTGTCCACACAGATACTGCTATTCCCACTAAGATGGGTGGATATCTTAGAAACAAACAATCAAAGTCTACTATTAATTCCTTTTATGAAAATAGATGAGAGGAGAACCAAGAGGACCAACCTGAGTCTTGCGCTCGATTTCCTCTCCTTCTTGATAGGTTTTTGTCGCTTGCTCTTTGCCTGCTCAGCTTCAAAAGGACCTATAAAATCACAGAAACATACTACTATGCAAGAAACAAGGATCTAAGTTCATAAATAATGCAAGATCAGATGTGCATTAACTATATACAAGCATATATAAACAAGTACACAAGAATATGGAAGGAAACAAAAATAGCTTTAGTCAGATGAAAAATAGCAAGAATATTACAACCATGTGCTCTGACCCAGCATCATCCTCCAGCTAAGAAGCCCTTCTTCATCTCAAGCAAAGCTAGATCACCCAACATTGTGAATGTACACCAGAATACCAACAACACTTCTCTATAAGTTACAAAATTCCAGCCTCTGGATCTCTGTGATGAGGGATCCATATATAGATGATTACAGAGAGGTGAGTCATCTTTTGGGATCTTGATTAGTGTCTTCTTTTTGATAGTTCCTACTTCCACTTGGAGAATGATGATCTCTTACTCATCCCTGGTCGAAAATGGAGTGGCAAGTGTCAGAGGGGAAGCTTCTGGAAGATTCCATGATCTCCCACCTCGCATTTTTGTCCCCGCCATTTGTCCATTCCCGACCATCGCACCCTACAGAGGTACAAAACAGTATGCATCGCACCCTGTACATTGGGGAGGTGATATGCATCGCACCCTCTGCATTGAGCTTTCAGTATGGTCCAGTTTTGACCATTTATGAGCAGTTTTCAGTGGAGAACTTCTAGGAGATGACGTAATTAGTTGACCTTGTTCCTTTAGGCAGTGAAGCAACACTTTTAGGGACTTAGGAGAGCTCATTTTATGGACATTTGTGATTGGGGTTGAAGTGCCCAAAAATGTCTATAACAGTTGCCCCCTAAAGTATGAGGTTGTTAATCTTTTTTGATGTCGGTGAAATGCTTTACTATGAGGATCCAAAGTTTTTCCAAGCTGGGAGGTGACCTATAATAAGATACAATACAATACATTATTTTGAAAACATTTTTCATGATCTAGCTGAGGCGGGCATTCCCATGCTCAGCTTTATAAATTCATTTTTCATGTACATAGGACAGACGATTGTCTGTGTGGTAGACTGATGATATGGACACATCATCCTTTGATTTGGATGATCATGTGTTCAGCAATGATGTACACTGGATGATTTTATATTCCTGAATATATCGCATCCCGGATGGATGAAACTAGATCTGGGGTCTTCAAAAATCGTCCAATCTTCACTCGAAGTACAAGTCGATCCATGTGAAAAATGTTTTGGAGTCGAACATGGAAAGACATCGCCTGATTACTAGCTAATGATGTAAGTTGTTAACAGGCGCGAGAGGAATCACCAATAATGACAATGACCCTCAAGGTACTACAGTACAATTTACGTGGTGTGAAAAAAGGACTTGGCATCAAATGCCACGCAAAATCTCTCAGTCGAAGGCCATTGCTGTAAACCTGTCGCCGAAAGTGAGAAACTTGCCATTAAGGCATGCAAGCTTCAAAGTATTGAAAGGGTTGTTCCTAAGTCAACTTCTTGGATAATGAGCTGATGTCGAAAAGAAGCGACCCGTCGCAAGAGGGCCTTAATGAATCCCACATCAACAACACGGAATGAAGAAAATGATTTTGGAGGTGAAAACAAACTGACGATATAAGGTTTAGGGTGGTGGCCATCAACGAATGAAGCATGAATGTATTGCAGTGGGTGAGACACAGGTGAATTGTCTGAATGACTTCTCTTGAACATATCGGTGACACTGACGATGGATTGAGAGCGTTAACCCCAAAGATGGATGCTGTGACGGACCAATGGTGAAGACCAGTGAACAGAACAACCCAACCCGGCATGGATGCGGAAGGAAAGTGTCATGTTCAAGAGCGACTTGCTACCAATAAAGTTTCTTCCATTTTTCTTCCCAATTTTCCCCAGTCATTGCTGACTAGTACCTCTTTATTTTTGTCAAGCTTGAGGAGGATAACATATTCTTGTTCTATAATCCACCCTTCGGTCGAACCTGTCACTATATTTTAGCGAGCCTAGCGATAGTGAAACTCATTCTCGTCCATTTGGACGAGTTTGTCGCTATTAGTTTTTAACGAGTTTAACGACAAAGATAACTCGATCTCTTTCAATTTTAGAAGTCTGAAAGAAACGGAAAGAAGACTTCGAAGATTCTTTTTCATTGACTATCCCTTAAGTCCGAAAAAAGAGTAAAATAATACAAAAGGGATGAATTTTCGATAGTTTTAACGAGCCGAACAGACAAGCGCTCGATCTTTTGTGTAATAATCCTCAGGTCCAAAAAGATTAAAATTAGAGGAGGGATAGCACTTCCGATGCCTTTTAACAAGCCGGAGAGGCCAATCGCTCGGCAATATTTTCATATTTTACGAGTCAAGTGAAAAGAGCTTAAAGAAGACTCGTTTTCGAGGAACGAGTGATGGTTTTGGGTAGCAGTTGATTCCAGGTAATATTTGGAATTTTCCAATCACGGCAGTGTTACAAGGATGGCTAGCAGAATCACTCTTCGCAGATGTTCCTCGAAGGGGTAAACAATAATATGGGGGTGAATGATCGGCTAAAAACAGAGTGGAGGTTATGGCGAGAACACGACCAAGGCTCAAAAGCTGGAGATAAGGAATTCACAATGGTTATTTACCTGTTCATTTTTTAATGAGCTTAAACGTGGGGAGAAACACTTGCTCATGACTTATGTTTATTTTTTAATGAGCTTGAACTATGCGCTAAAACTGCTTGTGGAGTTTTTATTTTTTAACGAGCTTAAACTCTGAACAAAACATTTCTCGCCAGTCGTATGATAAGAAACGTCTCATTCAAGATGCCATTTTTTATGGAGCTTGCACCTTTTGAAGCTCTACCCCGAATCCTTTCATTATGCAAGTTAGGAAACGGCTAGCCTTACGGGTTTAAAGGGTTAGAGGTCCTACAAATTTATAAAATAAATAGCCAGTCTTCACTTGCATGTGGAAAGGTTTGCATGCCCCTGGGTATAGCGAAAATTTTCCAGGTTACCAAGAAAGTTTCATCCGCGTAGCAGATAAAATTCTTTCTTGGCGATGTCTATCGAAACAAACAAAGGGGAGTGGTGTCACTCGGCATAACCTTAACAAAGGTATCTTATTCCAATTTGTTCCCATTTTCCTATGAGGAAGGGTTCGCCAGACTAGTCATATATACCTCGTGGAAATCAACCCTATACCCAAGGTATTCGTACCGAAACAGACCAAGGTTCATGCCCCCTAGGTCTCAATCACATCCCCTAAATCACTCACGCTCATCAGGCGGACGGACTGGAGAGCGATGAGACATTTCTTGCATGAAAAGAACATTAAGGGACGACATTTGACTATTTGCAATGTGCGATCCGGGGAATGACATTTGGTCCATGAGCTTGACCATTCTGCCTTCGTGTGGAAAACACATTACTCTAAAGAGTGAGGAGACAATGGCTCCCATGCAATAAATATAGTCGCGTCCAAGGAGTAGATTATAATATAAAGGTCCTTGAACTACCATAACGTTCATGTGAACAGTTTTCCTTCTCAAAGTAATGGGCACATTTGGAAGGATCCCTAAAGGTCGACTAGTTCCCTTGTCGAAGCCTGTTAGATTTCTCATTTCACACAAAAGCGATGGAAAACCAAGTGCTTTCAAGAAGTTGAGGAAAGGATACTCACAAAAGCCCCTTCATCAAAGATGGTACCAACCATGACCATTCTATAAGCTTGTACAATGATTCTGAATGGTACAATGGCTGGTAAACGGGTCTGCCTAGTAGATTTCGGTCGAAGGAAACAACTAGGTTGCTTGGTGGTGGGAACGAATAGATGGCCGGGTAGGACTCTGATGAACTTCCTTCCTGCGGTAAAGGAATGGGAGGACTACCCCCAAGCCCATCGGAGTCGGTGTTGATGAAAAGAATTTGAATGGTGTCGTTCTCTTTCTCTTCAGTGACGGTATCGTTCGAAGATGAACACTCTGAAGGCAATATCGGGTCAACAATTGTATCGACCCTTTGACTTTCATCTGGTATGGATTCTGAGGGTTCATTTTCAACGATAAGTGCTTCGGCTGATCACAAGGATGGGCCAGCCAGAATTTCATCCGGTGGAGGGTTCGGCAAGAGTTTTCGATATCCAGGAGGAAGTCGTAATGGTGAAACCGGACGATTATCTAAAACTATTTAACCTCTTCAAGGAAGGGACAATGGTGAACGGCGTGATCGCCTTCACACAACTTACAAGGAACTTTAGGATTCCTTCTTTGTCCATGTGCTTCACTTTCACTGGTTGACGGTGAGCATTCAACATGATCGACAAAGGTTGATGCTACCAGATTGTGCAAACGAGGAGACCAGTCCCTTAAGATCCGAGGGATGCAAGGACAATCTCGGTGATAGTGGTCTCCATTGCAAATGACACAAGGAGATTTAGATTTTGACTGTGCGGTGTGTGGATTTTTGCTAGACGATATTTGGTTGCCCCTTTCCAATTTTGGTTCCTTTTTCTTCTTTTCCTTTTTCTCTTTCTACTTCTTCTTCTTCTCAGTTACTTGACTTTTAGCTTTATCAGCTTTATCAAGTGAAGAGGAAGGAGGAGAGGGAGAATTAGATGAAGTAGAAGGTTGGGAGACAACTCTAGTGTCGTCTAGTTGCTGATTAGACTGTTCAAGAATTACAGGATTCTGAACGACAGAGGTAGAGAAGAGCCAGACTGGCAAACCAATTGTCAATCCTGGAAGTGACAAAGTGGCCATATGGGGTGGACCAACATCTCCCCAAGAAAGGAAGGGACTAGGATTTCCTTCACGGGGAAACCCTTGGTTGGTAGACTCCATTTTCTCAACCTGAAGATCAACGGGGGAATTTGTGACGTTATTCCATTTAAAATAAATTTTTAGACGCTTGGACACAACTTGTTTTCTCAATTTTAAAGAGTCGAGAAAAAACAAAAGATGACTCTAGTCGCCTTCAATTTTTATTGAGCTTGAAGTGACAAGCACTCAGAGGAACTTTTCCTTTAAGGAGTCTGAAAAGGAGAAAAATGGACTTCTCTGGAGATCTAGGCAGAGACGATTACCAAACCAATCGTAAAACTGCAGAATACTTTTTACGGTATGGTAGTCAGTCTTCCCGAATGTTGTGTTCGGTGCATTACGATCGATAGGGCGGCAGAAACAGCTTCCTAATGATAAAGGATGCAGCCTATTGTGGTCTCCCAATATATACGCGATGGTACATGGGAGCACAAGTCCGTACTGGCACTTGTCGTCTCAGAGTGGAGGAATCACCAAACCAGCACTGAAAGCAACAGTTACGAGGCTTTACGATGCTGGAATACATCTCTAGCCTAGACCTCTAGATGTTGTGCATTAAGTTCCAAAGCGTTGTTAGATTCATTGTATTTATTTTAAGTTGATCTTGCTTAACAGTTTGCCTTTCAGGTTCACCGCGTGATGTATGTATAATTCCTAAATGCAGTCTAAGGTGATAAAAAAATGTTTTATCTTCTTTCAGCAATGAAAATCCTAGCTACTAAAGGGAAGAAAGTCAAGCATCTTTTCTTCATAGAGCATTGAGCACATGCTAATATGCACAGTCCTTAATCAAGCCAAGCATTCAAAATGAAAATGCACATGCATGTATTGGTTTTCAGCTCTCTTACTGTGTAAATGACGCTAAGAAATCTATGTGCAAAACTGAATTACTTTTAAAGCGACTGTACTTAGCAAGATTCTTTTCAAAATGAAGTGAAAGCAAGAGAGACACTTTGCGATTTTGAATTGGAAATTGCTTTTCGACACTTTAAAGCTAGTAATTCAAATCCTATGCAATAGTAACTGTATAATAAACTATCTAAAACAATGGAATTGCTTGCTAAAACAGAAAATGACAGCTATGACACTTTCAGATCTAGAGATGACAGTTCGACTATGCTACTTTTTGCAAAAGAGAACTAAAACGACACACAATACATAAAAAAGGTTTATAGTACTTTGCACTAAGGAGGCGGAATAATGCAAGAGAAGGGGGTATTCACAGAAGTACACTGATTATAGACAACAAAAACTCTTGAATAAGACTGAAAACAGTGAGAAAAATCCACAGTCGGAGGGTAAAATCAATCCTACCTGACCATCGCACCTGTTACACAGTGAACTCAGTATGCAGTGCACCTACTCCATTCGGGAAGTGTGATGCATACAGGCTGCCTTGAAGGCAGGGTGTGATGGTTACAGTGCGAGACTTTGAATGAGATTTCACTCACAGTTTGCAATCTAGTTCAGGTGTTTTAGACCGAATAAGTAAAGATCAATGTATGTAAAACACAGGGGTGATCTAAGAGGTTACTAGAGCCACCACTCAGGGCAATTAGATTGCTTGAGATCTATTGTTTAATTTATAAACAAAACACAGAGTTGATGAGCGCATTGATCTACTTGCATTTGTATGACAAATGCAGTCGAAGGCTTAGCTAGCTTGACTTCAGGCTCGTCTATTTGTTTTTAAAGGAAAACAAGGATAGATAGGCTAACAAGTAATCTAGTCGCTCCCCAGCGGAGTCGCCATTTTGTTATATGGGAATAGTGTCCACACGGATACTTCTATTCCCACTAAGATGGGTGGCTATCTTAGAAACAAACAATCAAAGTCTACTATTGATTCCTATTATAAAAATAGATGAGAGGAGAACCAGGAGGGCCAACCTGAGTCTTGCGCTCGATTTCCTCTCCTTCTTGATAGAGTTTTGCTTCTTTCTCTTTGTCTGCTCAGCTTCAAAAGGACCTGTAGAATCACAGCAACATACTACTATGCAAGAAACAAGGATCTAAGTTCATAAATAATGCAGGATCAGATGTGCATTAACCATATACAAGCATATATAAACAAAGTACACAAGAATAGAGGAACAAGAATAGCTTATTCAAATTGAAAAATAGCAAGAAGATTACAACCATGTGTCTCTGACCCAGCATCATCCTCCAGCTAAGAAGCCCTTCTTCGCCTCAAGCAAAGCTAGATCACCCAACACTGTGAATTGTACACCAGAAAACCAATAGCACTTCTCTATAAGTTACAAAATATCCAGCCTCTGGATCTCTGTGATGAGGGATCCATATATAGATGATTACAGAGAGGTGAGTCATCTTTTGGGATTTTGATTAGTGTCTTCTCTCTGATAGTTCCTGCTTCCACTTAGAGAATGATGATCTCTTACTCATCCCTGGTCGAAAATGGAGTGGCAAGTGTCAGAGGGGAAGCTTCTAGAAGATTCCATGATCTTCCACCTCGCATTTTTGTCCCCGCCATTTGTCCATTCCCGACCATCGCACCCTACAGAGGGACAAAACAGTATGCATCACACCCTGTACATTGGGGAGGTGATATGCATCACACCCTCTGCATTGAGCTTTCAGTATGGTCTAGTTTTGACCATTTATGAGCAGTTTTCAGTGGAGAACTTCTACGAGATGATGTAATTAGTTGACCTTGTTCCTTTAGGCAGTGAAGCAAAACTTTTAGGGACTTAGGAGCCTTCAGTTTATGACATTTGTGATTGGGGTTGAAGTGCCCAAAAATGTCTATAACACCAATGAAGAATGTTTTGCTGGATGTTGTGGTAGCAGACATTCCTCCAAGGTTTGGCATGCTTCTTTCCAGGTCTTGGGTAGCGAAACTAAACGGGACACTACAGCTAGATTTCTCCTATGCAACAATTCCAGTATTTGGACAAATGAGGTAATTATATCAGGAACAAAAAATGAATTACATGATCACAAGCAAGGAGAAACCAATAAATCATCCTATTAACTATGTACATACAAATTTGAAGTATTTTGTTTTGTATTCAGATAGTTTAAATGATATAGATAGTCAGTTGGTAGAAGCAGATGATATTTAGGAAATAACAGAAAATTTCAGAGAAGTTTTGAAGAAAGAAGAACAAGAACAGCAGAACATCGTCGGGCAATCAGCTGAAAGCAATGGACAGCAAGCAGACAAGGCACAACAAATAGATTTACAACACTTGCAAGAGGAGGAAGAAGGTTTGTGGACCATGGATTTCGATGGAGCAGTGGGAAATGATGGCGCTGGAATTGGAATTCGGGTACGCAGTCCTTTCTCCGCCCCAAACAAGGTCCCTAGTAACGTACAGGTATGCTCTTACAAGTTGGCTTTTGAGTGTACAAATAATGAAGCTAAGTATGAAGCTCTGATTGCTAGCCTAAAGATTCTAAGAATGTTGAACGCCAAGAGGATTTTAGTATTTGGCGACTCCGAATTGGTTATCAAGCAGGTCAGAGGCTAATATCAAGCAAAGAATCCCAGGATGCGGGTCTACTGTAATGCAATCCTAGACATTTTGAAATTATTTTCGGAATACACCTTGACATGTGTGCCTCGTATACAAAATAGTATTTTTGATGCTCTTTCTAAGGCAATGAGTAGTTTGAAGATCCCAATGAAATCTAGTAACAAATTCGAAATTCATGTCAAGCATCATCCAATCGTTCCAGAAAATCAGAGATATTGGCAAGTGTTCCAAGATGATGAGGAGATTGATCATTTTTTACAAAACAAAGGCAAGTTTAAAGAGACCTCAATTGATGAAGAAAATGATGATGGAAAAGGCAATGGTACAGATGAAATGCAGATCAATGAAATGGACATGTTGCAACTGAAGAATAACACTATTCCCAAAGGCTTGATACCTCTAGAAGAACTCTTTGATCAAGATGATGTAGCTTGCAAGCCAACATTGCAGCCAACAGAGAAGGGTGTGGAAGAGGTCAATATCGGGACAACTGCAAATCTTAAATTAGTAAAATTGTCCAAAGCATTGCCACCAAAGATCAAGGACAAATATATCAATTTGATGTCTTCATTTGCAGATGTGTTTGCTTGGGACTATTCTGACTTAAAGACATATGACACCAATATAATTCAGCACACCATACCCATCAAGCCCAATCAAAAAACATTCAGACAAAAGTTGAGAAGGCTAAATCCAAAGTTGCTGCCATCTATTGAAAAGGAGATCAACAGGTTGTACAAATCAGGGATCATTGTGCCAATCAGATTTTCAGATTAGATCTCCAACTTGGTACCCGTAAGGAAGAAGACAGGTGAGATTCGCTTATGCATTGATTTCAGAAATCTCAACAAAATCTCGTTGAAGGACAACTATCCACTGCCCAAAATGGACCATATACTTCAACGAGTAGTGGGAGCATCCCGTATGTCACTGCTTGATGATTATTCTGGATATAACCAGGTTTCTTTCCATGAGGATGACTGAGATAAGACAGTGTTCACCACTCCATGGGGAACCTTTCATTACGCAAAAATTCCTTTCGGTTTGAAGAATGTGGGTGCCACATTTAAGCATGCTATGGACTTGGCTTTTGCAAACAAGAAGGATGTCTTTTTGGTGGTGTATTTGGATGATTTGACAGTGTTTTCTAAATTTGATGAAGAACACATGTACCATCTTAAAACCATTTTCCTAAAGTGCAGAAAATATGGCTTGTCGCTGAATCCAAAGAAGAGCTTGTTCTCCATGGAAGAAGGCAAACTACTCGGGCACATTATCTCAAAGGATGGCTTCCGTATTGACCTGGCACGTGTGCAAGCAATTCAGAAAATAGATCTGCCCCGGAATAAAAAGGAGATACAATCGTTCAATGGTAAGATGAACTTCCTCCACCGCTTTGTACCCAATCTCATTGAGCATCTAAGAGAGATGACAAACATGCTTAAGAAGGACAGCCAAGTGAAATGGACGGAAGAGGCGGTAAAATATTTTAATTTGGTCACATTGGCTCTTTCCTCAGCACCAGTTCTAGTCAGCCCAGACTACACTCAGGATTTCATATTGTTTTCATTTGCTTCAGAGCATACTATGGCAGCGGTATTATTGCAGAAGAGAGATGACCATGAAAGACCCATTGCATTTTTCAGCAGAGCTATAAGAGACGCAACTTTAAAGTATAACATCATTGAGAAGCAGGCCCTTGCACTTGTGAAGGCATTGAAAGATTTCCGGGTGTATATTCTACATTCTCACGTTCTGGCCTATGTTCCTAACACTGCTGTAAAAGATGTTTTAGTGCAATCCGATCCGGAAGGAAGAAGAGGAAAGTGGATTGCAGCCTTGCTGGAATATGACGTAGAAATAAAGCCCACAAAACTGGTGAAAGGACAGGGATTGGCGAAGCTAATGGCTGAATCAAACTTGCATGCTTTGGACATAAATTTGATCGCTGCTTTTTCCGATGAGAACGATGAAGAATCACCAATTCAGGTATCTAAAATGTTTTCTCTTTCTCCATGGTATTCAGATATTATATATGTGCTCAAAAATTTATCACCTCTGCCAGGCAATACTAGAAACAAAGCGAGAACACTCAAGTTGAAGGCTGCCAAGTTTTTCGTTCTTAATTCAGCACTGTATTGGAAAGATCCCGATGGCATTTTGTTAAATTTTTTGGTGGAAAAGGAAGCAAAGCAAGCCATGGAGGACTGCCACCAAGGAGACTGTGGTGGTCACCTTCTTTGGAAGTCAACAGCAAACAAAATTTTGAGAGCAGGGTACTATTGGCCGATGTTGTTTCATGATGTATATAAGATGGTCAAGCGTTGTCATAAGTGTCAAATTTTCAAAGGAAAGCCCATAGAAGTGAGCGCCCATAGAGGTGAGCGCCCCTTTTCAGCAATGGGGATTGGATTTCATTGGCGAAATTCATCCCGCTTCTTCCGGACAGCATAGCTGGATCCTCACATCCACAGATTACTTCACAAAATGGATTGAGGCGATTCCCACCAGACAAGCTACAGATGCGGTAATCATTTTATTCCTCGAAAATAACATCTTGTCTCGCTTTGGTTGTCCGAACAAGCTAATCACTGATAACACAACAGCTTTCAAATCAAAGAGGATGGTAGAGTTTTGTCATAAATATCACATCATTTTGGGTCATTCAACTGCTTATCATCCACAAGGCAATGGATTGGCAGAATCTTTAAACAAATCATTGGTCAACGTAATCAAGAAGCTGCTGGAAATAAACAAGAAGAGCTGGCATAAGAGGTTGGTAAATGCGCTTTGGGTAGATCAGGTCAACCAGAAGAAATCCATAGGTACGTCACCGTTTGATCTTGTTTATGGAGTTGATACAGTATTTCCTTCCTCTCTCGCTACCCCGGTTTTCAAACTTCTTCAGGAGGCCGGCAACGAAGAAGATCCCATGCAGAGAAGGTTGAATCAAATGGTCCACTTGCAGCAGACCAGAGAAGAAGTTCTTAAGAACACATCCAAATTGTAGGAAAAAATTAAAAAAAAAACTATGAAAGAAAGGCAAAGGTGGATAAATTTCAGGTGGATGATGTGGTGCTGAAGTGGGATGCAAGGAATGAGGAGAAAGGAAAGCACGGTAAGTTCGAAAACCTCTGGAAAGGTCCTTTCAAGATTGCAGCATATCGAGGGCAGAATGCCTTTCTTCTGAAGGAAATAAATAGAGAAGATTGTCCAGGAGGGTTGATTAATGGTCGGCTGCTCAAACGGCACCATTTCTAAGTTATCAATGCTGCTTCCACTATCACTATAAATACCATTTTATTTCAGTTTCGTTAGAGTTGTTCAAGCTAGTCTTTAAGTCATTTCAATGTCAAGTTTGAGTCAGTTTGTTTTTGGTCATTTTAGTTTCATAAATGAGTCAGAGTCTTGTATTATTTATCAAAATGATGACTCCATAGCCCAATGGATGAAGGCACTGTCTAGCTCTTCCAGAGATCTACTGTTCTTGGCACCTCCAAGGAGCTACAATCCCCCATTGGAGCCAATCTTAGAGTCGGTCTCGTCAGTCCTCCGTCAGAGATAAAACTCTTTATGCATTTCATGTTTAGGTGCCCCGCTCCATTCTCCCAATTGCATTCCACTAGGGGCATGCCATAATCTGACGAAGAAGGTCATGATAGTTGTTACGCAGTAATTTGTCACCGTTGGTCACCGTCCTTGTTACCACTACTTTCACACACTGGAGGACACATTTATGGACTTGTGACCAGTGACACAACTTAAAAACACTTGCATTGGATTCTCCTAAGTATGAACTTCAAAATCCCTGAAGACACCTTTTGAAGATTAGCCCTAAAAAATGCCCTTTTTCCATTAGCGCGGGTCCAAAGTGTCTAGCCCGCGCCAATGGCTCAGTTCCTCCAAATAAGGCGCGCCCATGGACGCTCTGTCACAGAACAAAGCCCGCGCCACCCAAAATTGATCATGATTTTTGGCCAGCGCGCACTGAAGTGTTTTTTCCTCCATTGCTCATGCATTTCTCGGGGGAAAAATCCCATGGAAGTGGCCGAGTGTCGTCTTTTTCATCCATGACAACCCAGTCCAAAGGCTATTCTGGGACAATGCTAAATCTTCAGTAGGTGTCCGGATACAATGCATACTTCCTCCTCCTCCGTCTATAAATGACTGTCACCCTGCATTAAACCAACTAGTTTTGCTAGAGCTATTGTGAGTGCCAAGTTCATGCTGGATTGATAGTGAGAATTGAGGATTATAGAGGAGTTATGCTGCCAAAATATTGAGAGAGAAGAGGTCACTTTGCAAGGCGTATTTAGCTGCTGGCCCAGTCAGAGGAGGTTCAACGTCAGGACCTTTTGGTTGTAACCTTTCTCTGTTTTTATTTAATTAATGAACGACTATCATTATGGTTCCACTCATGTGTCTTCTGATGATATTTGAGTTATATCTTGTCTGACCGATATATAATTGCATATACTGGATTTTACGCTTGTGTTTGTATTGTTATTTGCTTGTGCAGGTGTCCATTTACGTGGAGCGTAAGGATTATGACCAGCCAAAGCTAAAGGACGGGAGCGGCATTTCTTCTACAACAAATAGCGTTGGATTCCAGGTAGATCATTCTGATCGATCTTTGATTTATGCAATTAGGAACCCGCGTGTAGCGTGTGTGATTGTTGCTAGACCCGTGTTAGGCTAGTGGGATCGCCTCTGTCCGCAGAGGGGATTTACCAATTCAACAATTTGGCGACTCCACTGGGGATTCTTGTTGATTGTTTTTTGTATTGTTTGATTTGTAAATTGTGGACGGAGTCTGAAGAGCAGCCAGGTAGCCTTCGAAACACTCCTGCTATGCAGAAGTGAAGTAGATCAACGCCACTTCAGTCGATCTCTGGTTCAGTTTACAAACTGAACAATCTCAATCGTGCCTTGCATGTCAATTTTTCTCTCGTTTATTGGTCTGAATAGTTTTCTGGGTTAAAGTTCTTGCTATTTTTTACTTGCTGGCTCTTTTTAGATACTAGAAACCAAGCCTGGAACCATCCGTTCTATCTTTTTGCCTGGCAAACTTCATTAGCGCGTTTTTTCTTTGAACAGTCGCGCTGGTTGGCGCTTGTTGCTCTTAGACAACTCGCACCAATCTCTGTTTAGCGCGAGTTGCAGACTTACAGTCGCGCCATACTGGTTAATTTTCAAAATTAGCTTGTTTGTCAGTCTTTTGAGCTTGGATCTGTCTTTTTTGCTCTTTTTATACCTCCTGGAAGTTTGTTGGACTGTTATTTGGCTGGTGGTTCTTTCCATCCTTCAGTTGTTTGCCTTTGTCCATCGATTTTACATCTTGGCCCTTGTGGCTTTGTTATCGAGCCTTCTGTCAGATTTGTGATTTACTGATCCAGTCATTTTATTGATTGATTTCCACATTCTTCTGGTAGTTGTATGAGTTTTGAATTTCATGCTGCAAGTGCCTCACTTTTAGCTTGCTTGTTTTTACCTGACTTCATTGGGACTTAGATTACATAGTTCTTTGAAGATCTTGGTTTTTCTTTGCTTGGTGGGTTATTGTTCATGTTTCAGATCTGGTTATAGATTCTTTTGAATGAATTATATGGTTGTGCATATCTCTTGAAATCCATTAAGTGCATTATACTATTTTCAGAGAAAAGAAAAAAGATTTTTGCTTTTCATTAATTAGCATTTTATGTTAGTTTTTGCTTTTAAAAAAGAAAAAGAAAAAGATTTTCCTTTCTTGTTATTAGCTGCATTAGGATTTTTGTGATTGTTTTGTTTGTGTGAACCTCTCAACTCTTCTGTAGCTAGAATTCATCCAACGAAATGAATACAATTTTCGCATGTAGTTGCATTTAGGACATTTCAAGAGATCACATACGGTAAGACCGGAAACTGAAACTTAATCAAAGATAAACCATAAAATGAATTCAATGAACCTAACAACGCATTGAAACTTAACGCTCACATTCTAGAGGTCTAGGATAGAGACGTGTTCCGGCGTCGTTAAACCTGGTAGTTTATCGTTGAGTGGTTGGGTGATTCCTCCACGGTGAAATGGTAGGTGCCAGTACGGACTGTGCTCCCACGTACCGTCGAGTATAAATTGGGAGAGCCCTATAGGCTTGCAACCTTTGATCCATAGGAAGCCGAGTCTGTCGCCCTACAAACCGTAATGCACTGAACACAACATTCGGGAAGATTGACTGCAGTACGAGAAGTCCTTGGTGTTCATCTGATCGCCAAGGTGTATAAGCAGTTTTACGGATTGTTTGGCAAACCCTTTTACCTAGATTTCTAGAGTAGTCAGCTTTTGATCCTTTTCAGACTGTCTAACAGAAAAGGTGTAAGTGAGCAGCTTGTCACTTCGTGCTCATTAAACAATAGAAGGAGACTAGAGTCATCTTTTCGTCCTTTTCTCGACTCTTTAAAGATGAAAAGGTCAAGTCAAGTGTCATAAAAATTTATCTGGCCACGATCACATTACCCAGTTAGATCTTGTATGCGCTAGCTTGAGTAGGATTTCGTCTTTATATGGCAACCTTTCCAGGATTCATCAACCTAAGTTCCCCACCTGATGGGAATTCTGGTCGTTTCCCTTCTCTTGGAAATGCTGGTGCTCTTTATATGGCAACATTAACCCTTCCAGGGTTAACTGTCGGGTTACCAGTTTGGCTATTTTCAAACTCTGTGGTCCCTACTGTGTCGGCTCATACTACATCAGTCCCTCCACCTGCTCAACATCCTGTTGAACCAAAGGTGGACCCCACCCCTTCGACACCTACTTCAACGTCTCCTTCTTCTGCTTCGCCTGGCGAAAGTCTCGTTTTGAGTACCCAGGTGGTTAACAAGAAGAAGAAGAAGACAAAGAAGAAGAAGTCAAACAAGGGAACGGTTACAAGCACAATAACGACTACAAGTACAACTGTTGTTCCACCATGGACAACGGAAGACGGACTCCTTCCCACTCCTCCGCACAAGGTTAAGTTTCCTTGCAGATTATGCAAGGAAAACCATCTTCTTCATGATTGTCCTGGTATTCCCAGGATCTTAAGAATATGGTCTCGTGATCCAGCCCGTCCCTCATCGTCTACTGACACTCACGGCGATGCTACCTCTGTAGTTGGGAATACTAAGGGCAAAGGGAAGATTCGATTCCCTTGCAAACTTTGTGAAGGCAATCATTTCCTTCACCTTTGCCCACTCATGGACAAAGCCTCCTCTGTGTTGGAAAGTCTTGCAGATCCCTCACCCCAACTCCCCGCTAGATATCAGCATCTTTCTGCAACTACAGATTGTCCTTCTACTGACCACAAGGTTGGTTTACATACCTCTCTTGTTCAGTCTCCTCTTCCTGCACCTGGCTCCACCCAGCCTGTTCCCGATCAACCATTGGTCGGTGATCGTGTCAGTTCGAGTTTACCACCAGTTGACCAACCTGTTTTAGACGATAGTCATAAACAGGTTCTTCATGTCTCATCAGATTCTCCTGAGTCTGACGACAATCCTCTTATCCTCATTGACTCAGAGGGTCCTTCTTCGGCTCCGTTCAAGCAAGGGGGCAATCATACGATTCCCCCACCAAGCAATTCAGCTATCTCCTTTTATTGGAGTCACCTGACCACTTACCGCCTTCCATCCCATGTACCTTTCCAGATTACTGTGCATGCCTATGACACGGCCCTACCTGGCACCATTTTGGATGAAGGCGCGTCGGTCAGTCTCATGTCGTATACTACTTGGAAAGCTCTCAGTTCCCCGCCGCTTAGGCCGGTCATGCATACTCTGTTGGCTTTTGACGGCAGAGCATGTCCATCTCTAGGAGTCCTCCCACAACTCCCTATTACTCTGGGAGGCAAAACCGTCTATATAGACGTAATGGTTATCCAAAGTGCTCTTGGTAACAATTTTCTCCTTGGTCATGATTATATTTATGCCATGGGGGCTATCGTTTCTTCTCTTTTCTGTGTGGTCTGCTTTCCACACAATGGAAGGATTGTCACTATTGACCAATTATCGTTCTTTAGCCCCCCTGTGCCATTTTCACCTCCTCCCGGTTCTCATCCGCTAGTTGTATCTGCCTCCCCGCAGGTCAACTATGTGAGTACCTCTCCCATGCCTCTATCTAGCACTACCGATATCGTCAATAGTGTTTTGGGGGCATTGGATCCCGATTTCCACGGCTTTGATCTCCCATCGGGAGCGCCACTCCTGGAAGCCCCGACTTCCTCGTCATTATGATGAAGACCGTGCGGAGCATAGTTTTCCCTCTGTCAAGCTCCTTAAAAAATGAAACAAGGTGTCTCGAGGACAGTTTTAATCTTGTAGCAACCTCGTTAAAAAATGAAACATGATTGGTCGGAGCATAGTTCATTTTCCTATGTCAAGCTCCTTAAAAAATGAAATTCAGTCAGATGAAGCATGCAAGCCCCTGTTTGTGCATCAGACTTTGATTCACTCCAATGGGTTTGCATTCTCTCGAGCATAGTTCCTGATCTTGTGTCAAGCTTGTTAAACAATGAAACAAGTGTCGAGCATAGTTCCTGATCTTGTGTCAAGCTCATTAAACAATGAAACAAGTGTCGAGCATAGTTCCTGATCTTGTGTCAAGCTCGTTAAACAATGAAACAAGTGTCGGGCATAGTTCTTGATCTTGTGTCAAGCTCGTTAAAAAATGAAACAAGTGTCGAGGATAGTTTTGCTAATGTATCAACCTCGTTAAAATAATGAAATTGTTTATCTACGAGGATAGTTCATAACCATTATGTCAACCTCGTTAAAACAATGAAACGTGTGGTCGTGTTTTTCGGCCACATAACCATTTAGTCAACCTTCAACCCATTTTCAATGGCCTAAAGCTTGGGGGGCATATACCTCGGATTGATACCTCGAATTGATACACGATGTTGGGGGGCATGCCCGTTTCATTTCCCATCAAGCACAGTTTGCATGTATGCCACGTGCTTTTAAGCTTGTATAAAAAATAAAATTTTGTATAAAGGATAAAATATATGCGTATAAATACATTCCAATGGGTCGTTTGTTATGCAGTAGATACATTAGATTACATGTGTGTCAAACAGTCGCATAGCATATAAAACACATAGTCGCGTGAGAAAGATCCATCTAGGAATAAACATAAGCATATAAAAATACAAAAACACATGGGTCACATGTTATGCAACTGATACATTTGAATAGCATAATTACAACATCATCACATGTACAAGATCCATCCAAAAAATCAATATGTATATATATATACGTGAGTCAAAGTGTTTGCGCCCCGCGCGTTACAAAAAATAATACATGTCAAAAGTCTATACAGCCGCTGACAGTGTACTCCTCAAAAATGTACAAAAATGAAACCTAGATGTCTAAGCACGGTTATGCTCGTGATAGCATGTCACTGCTCGTACCAAACGTCTCAACAGACGATGGACATGAGTAGACACTCCCACCGTATGCCTCTGGTAAGCTCTAGGCACATCTGCCAATCTGCCATAGTCTGGGATGCCTCGAGTGAGTGCCTCGAGGTTCTACACAAGATCATCCTCACCCTCTATCTGAGGGTCTACTGCGGGTTGTGCTCTACGCACATTGTGGGGCACGTCAGTTGGTCGCTCTGTGCCAACATCTGTATACATATATAGACGCTGTTAGAAATAGACATGTATTAACAAAAAAAAATTAAATACATAAAAACATTAAAAAACACAGAGTTCTTACCCAGCTCCTCATCCCAATCCTCTCCGTCAGGTAGAGGGAGATCGGGATCTTCGGTGAAATCCGTGCCCGCATAGGGCCAGTCCTCGACGACTATCATCTGATGTCGGAGCCAGATGAAGAACTCAGGCTTCCAAGACATCTATTGGCCCCCTCCTCCTCTGGGCATAAGTTCTGCCCACCGATGCAATCTCGGCTCCCTCAACACTGGATCTGCTACTATCCCTCCAGGTACCCGAAAAATCGGCAGCCGCTCTAGAAAGAAGGTCACTAGAATTGACCCATACCCAAACTGTTTGTTTCCACCCTGCTTACACTTGGTAAGCTGTCATTTGATATTGGTCGTCACCGCTGAAGCCCAATCAAACACTGTAGGATGGATACACTCGGTGGCCAGCAGCAAATGATTCTTGCTGGCCTCATGGGGTGCCTGTATACCTGCTGCCCGGGTAATGGTAAACAACATAATTCGCAGAACCAAGCTGGGAATCATGTTGATATCTATTTTCCTGCTGTTCACACCAAAACGTGCATCAGGACATATCCTATCCTTCACCTCCTCGATCTTCTCTGCAGAAGGTCGACTGCCTGTCAGAATAGGGCACGCACCCCGTCGTGATAAACCAGTAATAAAATAGACATCGGAAACATCCAATTCCAATGTCTGGTCCTTCAGGCGGAACACCTGATCCTCTACGTCCCAAGCGTCTACTATGAAACGTAGTAACTTAGGTTGTGCGCGAAGGTAGGAAGTATGGAAGAATTTCTTGAGCCCGCAGTCTCTCAATGCAGTCATACAATCATCATCCGCCAAAGCTAGGGCATCAACGTCGTTGTGCTCTCGTTCTTTCCATTCTAGCACCATTTTTGGCAAAATCCTGCAAACAAAGGACAAATTTCAACCATTAGATAAATATTGAGACATAATTTGAAAGAAAATTGCAAGTTTAACGGTCCAAATTGGCAAAAATTGAGATCGCGCTAATGGTGCAGCCTCTATGTTAAATTTCCGCCATTGGCGCGGTCCCATGCCGGAAACCCGTGCCAATGGCGCGGACCTAAAAATTTTCAAATCCCCTTGCAGGGACCTAAAATATGGCTGAAAACTAGAAAAAATGGAATGAAAATAAAGCTTAGGATGAGGCCTCTTACCTGTTGCAAACGGCGGCTCGAACGGTGTCCTGGATCGGTCACAATCAGCAGGTGAACTTTGCACTAGAAACCCTCCAACAGTGAACACATAAGGTAAAAAGTGAAAAGTAAATTTGTTTTTTACTTTTTCCACTATTTATAACACTATTTTAACCCAAAAATACATTAGAAGTGTTAATTTTAAGTATTTTTAGGGTATTTTCGTGTCGAAATAGGTTTTACGCTGTTGGTTGAATGATAACAGGGTCTGATGCAGTTCAAACGAGCGCCTTTTTAACTTTTTCAAGCTCGGTAAAACATACGAAAATGTTACTTATGGTCCGCTTTCAGCTCTTTTCCTGACCCTTTAAAGCGGAAAAGATCGCCGAGTTATCCCTCTTGGCTCGTTAAACGGTTACTAAGAGGCGGTCGTTTTAAGTTCTTTTATCGATCGTTAAAATATAAAAAGATTACCGGGTTTTTGTCGTTTCAAACTCGTTAGTGGTTACGAAACGACGTGATTTTGATCCCTTTTCTACTTTTTCAGGTCAAAATCACTATTCATGAAAAGTACTCCTCGGTCGTAATGATCGGGCGGTTCTTTCGGGTATCATTTTACACTTTTTCGGACCCGAGAGACACAACTCTACGAAAAAGGACCTCTGGAGTTTTCTTTTCCCTGTCTTTTTCAAACTCTCTAAACATGAAAAAGACTCCGAGTTTTACCTATGTCGGACTCGTTAAACCCTGACGACATTGGACTCGTCAATATGACGAAACTTGAGCTTCTCCTCCCTAGGGCTCGTTAAACTTTTACTAGGTTGGATTCGACCGAAGGTCGAACTTACACCACAAGCATATGCTATCCCCATCAAGCTTGTTAAAAATAATTGGGGTACTTGCCAGAAATGGCGGGAGAAAAAGAAAATTTTGGAACCGTAATTATAGTCGTGTCGGCAGTATGTCGCTCTTGAACATGGCACTTTTCTGTTTTCGTGTCAGGGTGGGGATATCTCTCTTTGTTTTCACTTGCCTCCGTGGGTTTGGGTGATCCTATTTGACCTCTCATTTGCTCATTGCCACATCATCATGACCTCTGATCCATTGACGTCAAATACTGCCAACTCCACTGTCGTGCCGCCGATATGTTCAAAGAGAAGTTGACCTCTGAAAGAAACCACCTCTGCCTGATAGTTCATAAATCTTACTTCACAACATTGTCTCTTCCCGTCTCGTGTCGATGATGTGGGAAACATTATGGCCCACCTTCGACGAAGATCACTTCCTGTCGACTTCAGCTCCATTATCCAAGAAAGTGACCTAGAGACTCCCTTCTGGTACCTTGGAGCCTGCATGCCTCAATGGCAGGTTCTTCGTGTTCGATGCGAGGTTTTCATCATTGGCCTCCGATTGGATAACTCTACGGGTGTTCGACATTGGCTCATTCATTCACACGCCGTAGACTGTACCTATAGTACCTTGAGGACCATTGTCATTACTGGTGGTACCTCTCACGTCTGTTAACAACTTTCATTATTGGCTGGTAATCAGACGATGTTCATGCATGTTCGACTTCAGCTTACATTTTTGCATGCTTGAACTTGTACTTGTGTTCGGGTCGAAGTGGAGCGCAAGACCCTGGATTGTGTCTGTTGTAATCCAGGCGTGATTTTGATACATGACTCTTTCACTGGATGGCTGCGACCATACCTGAGTCTATTCATCGATCCTAACTAGATGGCTGCGTCCATACTATGGATCTTGATCGTTATATACTCTTTCAATGGATGGCTGCGTCCATGCCACATATATCATGTA